>JASCZW010007347.1:0-68756 GCA_034211315.2 Aedes japonicus
AATCCAGTCTATAATATTTTTCTGGGCGAAATAGAATGTGAATAACCCGGGGTCCGGATATTGATGTAACACAATATTGTTTGCCTTAAAACACTCAAGGTCTTTTGAGCCTCTTCTGGAATACAGTTGAAGCAAGAATGTATTTGTATATCACTTTTTATTGTCATAAACCCATATAACCCTTTTCGCTAAAGCCATTAATGTGCTGTTTCAATAACGCCTGTCCACGTAAAATTTCGGACGCTTTTTCTTTCAGTGTAGTTTGTTTTTCACTGTTACGAATAAAAGATTCATTTATATGACAGCTGAAAACCCACTTTATTTGGTGGTACAACATGTTAACATTTTTTGTCGCGTTTGAGTTTTAAAAATCTGTAAAATAAAGGACCGATGGTAAAATCAAGGAGCGGAAGTGCACAAAACGCATTTCGCACGAAACGGTAGTAAAAAAACCCGCGTAGTCGGTTTGCGATCTTGCGGCTTAAGTTGTAACAGAGTCAGTCGATCCCAGTGGGGATCTTCGGAAGACTACGGCCAGAGAGGCCGCTTTAGGTGTCTGAATGGACGACGAAGGGCAGCGACTTCACGAACCCTTGTCCAGTCAACAATGGCTCCTTCAATATGCTTAGGCTACATACCCCCAACCCCCCCCCCAATACCCGTTGTATAGTTGTTATAGGAACAGCGATTTTTAACATAAATGATCTATAAAAATGTATGATAAAACAGAAAATTTCACGGCTCAATTGAACTTTACACTCACTAAGTGTTAAGTGTTAAGTTTTTTGTTTTTATTTGTAGTTGTAAATATGCGATATTTTGCAAATTTCTCACTGTTCCTAATTAAATAATAGTTGCGAGCAACATAAATGAGGGAAGGATCTCTACCAAAAACTCCTAAGGCAATTGAAATAACTTACCGCTTAAAAGCATATCAGTCTCAGAAGGCTGTAATATCAAAGTAACAATACTTTCAAATCTGCGGCCTGCACTGCTTGTTATTCGTAGAGGACTCATTTAGTTCTCATAGGCTGATCAACAAGGCATGGATCAAATACCTTAACGCATATACTGTGCTATTTGCTAGCCATAGTCTGATCTCTTTCCATAGTGCGTAGCTACATGGATTTCAAGTATGAGGGCGTTCAGCGATTTTTTTATGGAGAGAGAGAGGAGGGAGAGAGAGAAGAGAATTACATCGTCAAGATTGAACAATTTTAGACTGGTTTTAAAATCGAACCATAATAAATAGCAACCATGCCAAAACTTAACGGGTACTGTGATGTATTGAAATATTCAACTAACAGTCAGGTTGGATTTTTGTATAGGATAACCACCGAGTTTATTTTCAGTTTGTACTGCTGTTCCTCCGCGATCCTCGCACCCATTTTATGGCAAAGCAACACCGCAAAAACACCGTTTTTTAGTCACCCTGTTTAACACCGTTTTAATAGAATATATTTTTTTAATTAATGTTCAAATATGTTATAAGTGATAAGCTTTTAAAAATCATTTGAGTTTTATTGGTGTAAAGCTTCTTGTTAGTGTCCCCATAACTTACCTTTAATATTATTATTTAATCTGACATTATAAAAGCAGGAAGATCAAGAATAATCTTTTAAATTGACACAAGTCATAAATGTAAGCAAGCTATGATTTTTGTGCAAAATTGTTGCTTCTTGCATTATTAATAGTTTAGGAAATTTTATTCATCAATGACGAAAAGAAATTCATATGCGTTCTATCTACTATTCCTCAACATATTGAAAATAGTTTAGATACATTGGTGCATCTTAGTTTTAAAATTTGAACCGATTTATCTGATATGATCCAAGTGAAACACGATCTGTCGAAACAGGTGTATGTCAACAATCGCATGTGTATCTGAGTAGTATAAACCAAAACGGTGTATCATTGAATTGCATTACAATTGTTGTTAAATTCGAGACACCATTTTGGCGTATTTTTTCAAGGTTATTGTAGCTATAAACCACATTCGTTAAGTTTAGTTCGTTTAAATTACATGCTGGGAATTATTATGTTTAAATCTTAAAACAAAAACTTTCGAATGTAATTTGTGGTACTACTGAATATAAATGAATCAAAGATCTGTTTCAAACTGCTAATAATTTACAAAACCGTTGCGCAATTTACCCATTTTACACTAATTCACCAGCAGAACAACTTTTTCGAAATCAAATTAAAATGAAGTAATGAGCATCGACATTGATAGTAGCTTTTCTTCTTGGTGCATGCAGGTGTTCTCATCTTGTAGTGGCATGTATTTGATTGAAGAATATCTTGCTGAATGAACTTATTCAACTAATTATTGTTTGCATTGTCATGCAAACAGTACCCGAGTGTTTATGTATGTATTTTATCTAGGTAATCCGTTTTATTCCAAAGATTTTTCTGTTTATAAGCACGGGACAAACCATCGCACAAAAATTCGGCGACGGTTTTGGCGCGTTTGTCTCAATGAAACGGATAAGATCTTTGAGGGAGAGATAGCTCATCGAATCTTCCAGTATGCCTCTAAGCGTCTTGCTATGAGGTGCCAAATGGGTTTCCACCGACTGCTTGTAAGTTTGGACTGACTGCCTGTAAGTTTCCACCGACCGATCTGTAAGTTTGGACATTGAGTTGATATAAATTATGATAATCCATTCACTCTATCACAAAACATTAGCGATTGATTGAGCGGACTGGAGATAATTAAATCATTAGGTGTAGGACCAAGTTTCCCCCGGTGGGTGTTGAATCGATGATCATGAGTTACATCAATAGAAGCATAAAATTGCTGAAGGCACGAAATGCATCTACGACAAAATCTTATGGTAACAAAATTCTTCAATCGCAATTTTGACTGAATTAGCATAGATTGTTCTTAAGAAGCTTCAACTTGATTGATGCAGCTATTAGTTACAGTAGTGAAATAGATTGTAGGATACACTAATAAAAATTAAAAGTTTCAGTTATTGTTTCGGTTATCTATAACTCGGCAATACGGTGATCGTTTGAAGCACAGAAAAAACTTAGCGTCTCTCAAGCGTTGATCAGGCTCACCATCACACTTCGTGAGTGGTGATGCTAGCATCCTTATTATTGGTTTTAACTCAGTTTCAAGATTTTTATTTCCAGCATAACAAAAATCACCCTATTTTTCCAATGAAAAACCATCATCACACCTTTTTGGGTGGCCCTAATAACAACATCCTTACTGTTGGTTTTATATCCGGTCGAAATCAGAAAATCGGTACTAACATTTAAATATTTTTCTACAAACGATGCATGAATTCAGTTTATCGTTTGCAAAACGAGGCTACTGCCACCCTCAATCTTGTTTCCCTAACATCGCATCAAGTTGAGATCACCAGCTTTTACACGTTGAGAATGTATGCTAGTCCCAAGCATTGTTTGTTGGTTTTCAGTGTAATATACAGCTGATCTGGCAGATAGCCGGAGTAACAACCTCGGGCGGTCAATCATGCTCTTTATTTTGCTCATATCACGGAAACGGATAAAATCTTTTTATAGTATATGACAACTGCAACTTCTCGCTCTGATTAGCTAGCAGTCTTGTTTTCTCACAAACTTATCAATTGACTGGTCTGAAAACTTGATACGAGTCGTCTTGTCTCGCCGAATGATATCGTATCATGTATTCCATTAAAATCTCTTGAATACGGAAACAATATTTCAAAACACTGAATCAAACTGTAAGATATGATTCACATATCTAGACAAAATCGACAAAAAGTTGAAAGTAACAATTATAAACAATGACTTAAAACGTAAATTTCCTGGAAATGCCAGGTTGCTTACATCTATATCCACTACCGAGATAAAGGTAATAACTCACTGTATCTGTTCCCGGTGCTAATTTGTGTGTGGGAGCAAGCAGATCCCAGAAAAATACGCTAGAAGTCATTGTTTACAAATGTTACTTTCGACCTTTTGACTATTTTGTCTAGATATATTCTTAATAATACGAAACTATAGAACCGTAAGACGGGGTAACATTGATCGGTATGGCCCATATCATAAATAGTTCAAATAAACATATTCCGTTGATACACTTTCATACTATCAACTATGTTTCCTTATCAAGTATTATTTGGCTTCTTGTAAGGTATAGCATTTGTTTTTATGTGTTCAGTTTTTTAATTCCAAGAACGTTAAATCTAATTGAGCATAGCTTTTTCAACTTTCAGCGAGAAAAAATCAATAGATACGTTAAGTTATATAGGTAAGGTTACTGTTTAAAGGGAAAAGTTTGCAATAAATTGTTAGCCTTTACTTTTTAACAAAAAATCTCATGGATGTCCAATTTCTGCGCGTTTATTGCATACAACTTGTCACCAAAATCGAGAGGCAAACTTTGCATTGTTGGCCTTTTCATTGAAGCAAAGAACTTAATCTGACAAAATATATAGTAATCAAAAATTTAAACAAACAATTTAAATTCTTAAAAATAGGAAATCAAAACCTATGGGGTAGGGGGGGCAACGGCCTTCTCCCCCCCCCTTGGCTACGCCTGTGATAAAAGATATCATAATAGACACAATTACTATTTATACAAATTTCAATTTCTCTGAATAATGTGACATGGAGATTTAACACTAGCAAAATTCAATTACTTGACCATGCAAAGGAGCAGCTACTGTTCAGTCAATGCACTTTCAACCGATCACACCTGCAATAGGCTAACCTACCTCTTGGACATAACGTGAGTCAGGTGAGCCAAAACTTACAACGATGCAAATGCGAAGCTGAAAATAGTATAAAAAATATTGTGAATGGATGTTATAATACAAAATGATAATAACAATTATATTTGTTATGTCTGCATATCTGCTGATCCTGCTGCAATTGTAGACGGACTTGCACTATCATAATCACGAGGGAAGAAAACAATTCAAAATTACTATACAATACTTGGGAATTCCATGGATGATCTGAGTCACGCTTCCTACATCGCCTTGGTGCGACTGCCGCCTAAGGTGTAGTTGACACGATACAGCGTTTCTTACTCAACCGCTGGATGCCAGGACAGATGCTGTTTAAGCCGCACCTCCTTGGTGGACAGACGCTTGGCACGCACCTCATCAATCTAGCTGAAGTCAGAAGGACAACAATGCCCAGGCTGCACTTCCAGCTACGCACTGATTTAGCTTCTTGTCACTATACGAAATCGGTCATGGACAAGAGATCAAAAACGTGCTTAAAAATGCCAATCCACCTAACAGTCTAAACTTCCGCCCGATAGAAAAATATTGGGCACTGGTCAAGCGGAAACTCTTTGGAAATAAGAAGAAAGCAAATGGGGTCGACAATTTCACGAGAAGATGGAGAACCGCCACCGCTAGCGTATCTGACAGTACTGTACGGAATCTGATGGCGGGTGTACCACAGAAAGTTCAAGAACTTTACAGAAAGAAGGATTATCATCTAAATCAACTGTTTTTACTGTACACATAACTCTATAACATATTGTTGAATTTTGTGTAGATTTTTTTGCTGGCTATAATGTCTCAAATTTATCGTAGACAAGGTTTACCCAGACTCATTATCTTAAATCCGAACAATTTTCAAGGTTGTTTATCAAAGGCTACCATGCGTTATCAGTACGTAAATTCTAACATACGCATATGTCGACGTTAACAGATGTCTCTCGTGTATAAACTTGCCTTTAAAATGAGCTGCTAATTTATAATACTTGATATGTTTAAATTTATAAACTGTCCAGATATTTATGCAGCAGTGTACTTAAACCAAACGAAAAGCAAAATTATTTGTATGTATCGTGATACGGATTCAAAATTTGTGTCATCAAAGGATTTCAACACGTTCAATTCAAAGGACCATGATACGTAAACGAAACACTTTATCAGCGTTATCTTGATGCAAAGAAAAGAGACTCTAATTACAGGGTCCGGCAAAAGAAAAACAACACGTTGCACATTCTTCCCCTTGAAATAATTCTAAAAACATATAAGGGCAACAATTTCTAGTCGAAGAAGTGTAATGAGAGTCCGCTAATTATTATCTTTTGAAAATGCTCTCTCTGATGAATTGATGTAAACAGTTTTAAGTTCAATTCTTTTTAACGCCTTTAAGCCTTTCAAATAGTTGTCTGAATATTGACTTCCAGCCTTGTTTCTAACAGTCAATATAAAATTAATCTTCTATATTGATGCGCTCGACTGAATGTGTCACTCCAACAGTGTTCCCTGTAGATGAGTTTGACTGAAGAGCAACATCAAGTGCCCTATCATCAACATATCGATCGAACAGCTTCTCTATTCTTGTGTTCTTGTCAGTTCAGACGTCCCCATGTTCGATGCAATCGATGAGGAGGTCAACATATTCTCCTTAAATATTTTGCATATCGGTCTAGATACTACCAACAGGACTCTCAAGTAAACTGGAGGAGGGATGACACGTTTTCAACGAGACAAGGAACAGAACCTGTTCTAATCTACCCTTAATTGCAGTATCAATCACTTTAGATCGTATTGTGATTCCGTTCAATGACAGAACAGAATAGATGACAAGACAACTACGGTTAATTCCGTTTACGAGTGTTTGAACTTTATAATTGATCTTTCGCTAGGTGTCGGCATATTCGTAAAATAAGTTAATTTCAATACAACAAAAGAACAACAGTCGGGTAAACGTCATCACATCGAAAATGGTTGTTATAACAATGTATACTAACAAGCTACGACTGGCTGACTATAATCTCCAATGAAATCCCAAGATCACCGTACAACAATTGTCGTATTTTCTTTCATACCACCCAACACACACAGTTGATTGTTTGTTGTGCTATGAGTTACATGTTGACAACATTTCCTCTCGATTTCCGTCGGTGGTTTGTTTCGATTCATCAATATTCCATTGAAGTGCTTGTCGTAAGCATGGTGGGTTCTTACTTGGCTAACGGCGATGATGGTGTCGACTAGAAGTGATGACGATATCGTCCGATTTCCGATACCGTCGAGAGATACGCCCAGGAAAGTCTATTTCCGGATTTCTTGATTCCTGCTGTGGGTTTGGTTATTTTCTTTCTTTAGTTTTTATTCGTATCTCAAGGATCAGCTGATTGAGGAGGTTGGTGGCGGGATGATGCTTTTGTATGTTTTGCATTGTATATCACGAACTCAGTGCATATCTACCGCAGTCAGTAAAATTGTTGGGCCAAATATCAAGTCGACTATCTCATAATTAGTGATCCACCCTAGTGTAAGGGAGCAAAGATTCTTGTGCGCTGAAAGTAATCATTGAAAGTGACGGGTCAGGACTATCGTTGCAATCATTTCACCCTTCGCCAAGCTCTTCCTCATCTATCGTCTGATACGGATCGCTTGTGCAACGAACGACTCTGGGTGCTGGTCACGTCAGTCACGTGTCCCATAGTAACCATAAACATTGTCGTACATCGTCACGGTGGTTGTTGCAAAGTGGACGGCGGAAATGCTACGAAGATGGAGTCTGACGGAGGAACACAATTGCGAAACTAATGATGATACCGAGACCCGGTTGTTGGCGGAAATGGAATGATTCGTCTGCTGTAATCTCAAGAACGATACTGCAGCAACGATCCGTAGGTGGCTACCGAAGCCCGTGTGATAAGCAACTCTCAGTCGGAACTTGATTTATTTGTGCCACCCTATGGGGGTGTTTCGTTGGGTTTCAGGTTGGAATTGTTGCTCATCACGGATTTCTTGGGACACACGGATGCGAGTTGTTGCGCGTGCAGTGTTCTATGATTTGTAGTGGCACAAGATGCCGCAAGGTTGGCTGCGTCGGAACAAATTACATTTACCGGTATCTTGGTCTCAATCAGAAAGTTAACCAGTTAGTCCTTTCGGCTGTCGACTGCACACTGGAGAGTTGGCATTCACAGCCATTCTATGCCGTGTTGTGTGACACGGAGGCAATGAAAGGCAATAAGCTTGAATGCAAATGAACCGATCTGAATGCTCTCGGAGCGCATCTATTCATCGTGGTTCCGGCATTGTTTGCCATGCACATTCTTCCTGGGGGATTGATAATGTACAGGATGCAACAACGTGCATAGCAGCTCCTTTCATGCTCACTGTTTGGTTGCCTACGAGGCATGTACAGCAGGAATCAATGCAGAAAATTTTAATACCGTTCGGTTGATTGCATACCCCATCAGAGACTGTTTGCACACCTGTAGTCAATGCTGTTCTATTGACGCAACTATGCTACTGTTTGATTTCTTGAGCAGCGTTCAGATGTTTTTGGGTATTGAATTATTCGTAGTTGATTGAAGCGATTAGGGTATGTGATACTCGAACTCGGCACGTATTTGACAAAATACAAATAAAAGAAAATTTCCAAAGTCTGGAAAAACAATGCTTGTCAATACAAACAGTAAAAAGAGTATTTTGAAATATCAAAAAAATAACTATTACATTTATGACCCGATTTTGTCAGCTCCTTTTAAAAATACTTTTTCATGTTCTATTAAACTGATGTATTTTTTAAAGTTATTTTATTGCCCTGAAGTATGCTTGAACGACCCTTCTTAAAGGGTAGGCAGAAAAAATATTTCTCAACTGCATTTGAAAGGTTTTATTCGAAGACTGGAGATTTTGATTTTATTTTTAAATTGAGTAAAATACATTTTAAAACGGCATAATTTTATGAGAAAATCGTAAATAACTCGCTAACGGTAAAAGATATTGGCAAGATGTGCAGGTCAAAAGTTACATCTTTTAAAGTTCTAATAACCATATGGAGACTACTTGGTTGGCAAATTTGAAATAAAAAAGTTAGAGCAAAAAACTTGTTTTTGTACGGACACCCTAAAATATTTAGGATTTTGTTTTTTAACCGGGTTTTAGCGTGTTGAAATTTAGCCGACGGAAATTTGACAAGTCGAATAATTTAAAATAAATAGCTGGTAAAATTTCAAAACATTCAATTTCTCAGAAAATAAACAGTAGATTTTAGTTTTTGAAAAGAGGTGAATTTGTTAAGCATGGAATCAATTTTCCCAAAAGCGATACTGTTAAATCTTTGCTGATATTCAAAGACTATTTTCTTGTGAATCAGGATTTATAATGGTACTAGCTGAATCCGGTGCGTGCGCTGCTACGCTTGCAACTAAATGAAGGAAAATTTAATGTAACTGACACTTTTATGGTTTTTTTTCGGAATGAGTTTTTTTTTTCTTGAATAAGCAGGGGTTCAAACTTCTATCAAAACATGCTTCTTACCTGAGAAATACACGTTTTGTGTTTGCAGTATCCTGGATAATTCTCATTTTTGGTAGAAATTTGTGTTTCATTTGTATGGGAGCCCTTTCTTCCAGAGGGGGTGGTTTCTCAAACCACCATACAATGATTGCCTTCGAAACCCCCCACATGCCAAATTTGGTTCCATTTGGTTGATTAGTTCTCGAACCATCACACGGGGCTCTTCGATTATAATAAAAATTTGAGTTTCATTTGTTTGAACCTCCCGCCTTTTCAAAAAGGGGAGGGGTCTTGAACCACCATAGAAACATTCTTGCCTTCAAAACCCCCCACATGCCAAATTTGATTCGATTTGCTTGATTAGTTCTCGAGTTATGAAGAAATTTGTGTCTCATATGTATCAGAGCCCCCCTTCCTGAGAGAGTAGGGGTCTCAAACAATCATAAGAACCTTCCCCAGCCCCAAAAACCCCTTCATATAAATTTTCACGTTGGTCGGTTCAGACATTTCCGAGTCTATAAGGGTCTGACAGGCAGACAGACAGACAGAAATTCATTTTTATGTACATAGAAATCTACCCTCCAAAAACCTCCACATGCCAAATTTGGTTCCATTTGCTTGATTTGTTCTCGAGTTATGCTGAAATTCGTGTTTTATTTGTATAAGAGACCCTCTTTCAGTGAGCGGAGGAGTTTCAAACTCACAATAGAAACATTTCATTGCCTTCCAAAACCTCCACATGCCAAATTGGGTTCCATTATGCTTGATATAGTTCTCGAGTTATGTCCAGCAAATTTGTGTTTCATTTGTATGAGAGCCCCCTCTACAGAGGGAGGAGGGTCTTGATTTACCTCTAGAAACATTTTCTTGCCTTCAAAACCTCTACCTGCCAAATTTGGCTCCATTTACTTGATTAGCTCTCGAGTTATGTAGAAGCTTTTGTTTCATTTGTATGGGAGCACCGCCCCCAACCCAACAGAGAGAGAGAGAGGGGTCTCGAACTATCGTAGAAACATTTATTGCCTTTAAAATCCCCGCATGCCAAATTTGGTTCCATTTGCTTTATTGGATCTAGAGTTATGAAGAAATTACAGTTTCATTTGTATGACAGCACCCTTCTAGGAGAGGGGAGGGGTCTCAAACCACCATAAAAACATTTTTCTCCTCCAGAAAACCCCACATGCCAAATTTGGTTCCATTTGCTTGATTAGTTCTTGAGATATGCAGAAACTTCTGTTTCATTTGTACGAGAGCCTCCCTTTCTAGAGAGGGAGGGTCTCTGACTACCATAGAAACATTGCTTGCCTCCAAAACTTCCGCATGCTAAATTTGGGTTCCTTTGCTTGATCAGTTTTCGAGTTATGCAGAAATTTGTGCTTCACTTGTATGGGAGCCCCCTTTCCAGAGAAGGGAGGGGTTTCAAACCATCATAAGAACCTTCCGGTGTCCAAGACGAATCCAACAAAGCAAAAATCTTGCCAAACGGTCCTTCCGCTCGCGAGTTAAATCGTGACAAAGGAAACCCCAACTCATTTTTATTTATATAGATCATGTGCCTTTCGACACCTGTTTGCAAGTTCGCCTGGATTTTTTGGAATTCTTGGAGTACATACATAAATAAAATTCTTTGATATTTAAAAGCAAAGGAATGTGAAAAAACTTTTTCTTAATAAAAGTCTTACTAAAGAAAACTACAGATAATTACATGTATTCTGAAAAAATAAATACGAAGCATAGTTACGGAAAGTTAGGTTAACATAAGCTAGCTAAAGTAAAGCATCGAATGGTCTTTAGTTTTCAAAAACTTTTTAGAAGTCTTCAATACTGTCCTGGGAATTAACAAAAAATGGAATGGCGATGCAAAAAAAACTTTAAAAGATCATTTAATGGAACCAAGATTCCTTAAATCCTACGTTTATTGAGATTTCTACAAAGATGCTTCGGCGCTGCACAATAGTGGACTGAAATCGTATCCATAGCTGATAGAAAAGTGGACTTTGGCAGCTCTTTCTTGTACGATTGATTCTTAGTTTTGGCCACGAAATTATTGGAGTAGATTTTCCATTTGGCGGACTTCAAAACAACGTTTATCTACAGCCGGTCTATCTGATCCAATGATCTTTTGGCATAATGGGTCGAGGTCAGGTCCACTCTAAAGATCACATTCTTCTTCGTGTGACACTTCTTGATGAAGGGGGCAACTTCCGGCAGGTACTTGATTGATAACGCCGTAAATTTTTTTCCCTTGCTATATACAACATGTTGCTACAATTAGCGATAAACAAGTGGAGTTAACAACTGGTGGCAGGGTAATCGCATGCAGAACTACAAAAACAGTCCATTTTTTAATGCATACGTAAATTGCTATAAATTGCTGCTGTAAATTTGAAAATAATAATAAAAAAAAGTTTGTGACAGTTGTCAAAGAGAGAAAGTAACTGAATATGGCTTTCGAACCCAATGTATTCTTTACGCAAAAATTTGAAAAAATCCTCAATTTAGATAAATACAGACATTTAAAAAAAAAAAAAAATTCTGGCATCCCTGGACATGGCCAACATGGTCATAAGACGTGAAGATCATATTAGTCCCTTTTGCAACGTTCCTAGGTTAGTCTGAGGTTCTTGTCCGCTTATTAGATACCGCATACCTTGGTCATAGTTATAGTTTTACATGCACTTCAGCGTGGTGTACAAGATACGTTACCAGTGTCAACAGTCGTTGAAGTAAATATTTCAAAACGCAGAATCTTACAAAAATACAAATATTTAATCTAAGTTTCACTTAGTCACTTCTCTTTGCAAATCTCACTCAAATCAATCAAATAAATATATAGCTAACATCATTTAATTGGCTAAATCGTTAACATCATTTAATTTCGTATTATGTTTAAGTTAAATCGTAAGGAGAGCAAATTTTCGACTTATATACGATGTGTCATTTATTCATCGTACTGCGTCACAAACTTAATCGGATATACATCGCCAACCTTCTTAAATCGAATTTGTTATTAATTATTGTTATTTGTTATAAGCCATATTTTGGCATTCTATACGAACTGTTTATTTACATAAATGTTTGTATATCATAAAGCAATCATTTCAATATGGTAGGGAACGGCTTGGGCTTTTAAAACCTCTATTTCCAAGCACTGGGTAAACGTTAATTTACAACGCTCATTTTTTGCAGTATGGTGCTCTATATAGTGAAGCACCATACTGCAAAAAATGAGCGTTGTAGATTAACGTTTACCCAGTGCTTGGAATAGGGTCTTGGGGTGCTTAAGCCGTTCCCAACCCTACGTGCATTTTGGTTATCTGGAAAGGCACTAACATTAAGTGTGTTATTCGCGGGATATGCCACAATTCACTCTTATACTTCTTACTTTTAATCTAAGGGAAACGACGAAAAGTACACTTTGAACAGGCGATGATGCTGCAAAAAACACTTAAGTGCCTTGTAGTCCGTTCTTATATAAGCATACACGCCAAATTTCAGTGTGATACTGTCCTTAGTATTGTTTTGACTGCTGATTGATGTTGACGTGTTTGGAATCATGTTGAATAGCATAGTAATTTCCGACCATACACAATCCCGGGTTGGCTGTTGAAGAGACGATCTCGTCAGAAGAACTGCCTTGGGTATGACAGGTTCTTTATCTATCGATCTCTTTGCACAACACCTGGGCAGTAGGCCATCCCTTATTTTGAAAAAAAAAATTCCAAGTCAAGAACTCCACCTTTGTCCCAAACAACATGGATGATAAAAAAACAAACAAACATAAAATGTTATCAACCTGACGACACTGATCTTGGTCGACCTGCAAGACCATACACTACAGTAGTGTGCTTGCCACCGCGTGGGTAGTCACCCGTACTACCATTTCTTCAGGTCCGTTGGGGAAGCACTTAACGTCAACGTACGGTCTTCAAATTTCAGTATGTTTGTTTTCTAGCCAAGACGAACATTTCAAGAGGTGGAATTCTCGACTTGGAATTTTTTTTCAAAATAAGGGATGGCCTACTGGGTAGGTCCTTATGATCAGCAAGCGATGGAATGGAAGTGTTGATTAGATGTCTTCTTAAAAAGATGCTGAGAACTCATGCTACCTTCATAGCCACCTTGGGTTGGAAGTTTGATGGGATTTTGCGGGAAGCTTTCCTTGGCGAGATACCGTATATTTATCAGAGGAGTGAAGAGAGCGATAGTTCTTGAAGCCTGCAACTTTTGGTGTGGTGCTAGTGACGATTTGCACATGTCAAACTCGGTTCACAATGGATTATATTTCTTCACAATATTTCTTCACCAAACTACTAGTATCAGTAATTTAGATGAAAAATTATAGTACCTCGCTAACAACAATGAAAAAAAACAATCCTTGTGATAACCACTGCACTAAGTACGAGGCGGAAGATTTTTTTCTCAAATCAAATAAACGACAAAACACGAAAACTTTCGCCGCGGATATTGTGTTTGCTGCATATTGCCTTCAAGCACCACACGCAGCACCAAGTTTTCGGCTTTACGGTTTTTGTTCGTGGATGACAGCCGCTTCAGTCCTGTGATATTTATATGTATATAGATCGTTGGGAGTGATAAAGCTAAAAAAATAATGCACTCCTTTGTTGTCCGCTTTTCTGGGCTGTAACATAGGCGTTTCCTAGTTGTATCCAAGCTCCAATGCTAAGGTGCCATTCTTTGCGTGAGAGCATGTCTGTTCCAGAGGTGGGTGTGAAAATTTACTTCGTAAAATTTTTAGATCCTTCATAGTTTGTTAGAAGTACAAGTACAAATGTTATACCGTTGCACCTCGCTTTGGTGTTTAATTTTATTTCCAGCTCTTTATTCGGGATAACAAATTCAAGCATGGATGTTCCAAGGGATGAACTGGAGCCAGAATATTTCCGAAAGCTAGAAGGAATGTGATTTCTATTTCTATAAACGCGTAGAATATAAATGTTTAATTTCTACTAGATGTATAATTGCTTTTATAAAATACCATCAATAATGGGCTACTTTCGTTCTTAATTTTTCAAGATTTTATAAACAAATTTTGAAAACATTATTTAATAGACTTTGATTAGATGGGTACTTTTAACCTATCCAAAAAACTTCTGGCTTCGAGAAGGTGGGCGAAAAGCAAACATCCATTTTGACGTACAGACCTTGTTCCCACTTATGGGTTAACCACTTTTACCCACCTTGTGGGTTAGTCCACTTATCTTCAAGGTGGGTGAAAAAATACTAATTTCTGAGTACTTTGATTCCTACGTGTCTGTTCTCAACCAATTTTTACCAATCGTTATGGAAAAATAACGCCGACTATGATTATCACAATCAAATTTTTTGTTTTTCACTCGCCATTTTCTAACTTCGGACACAAAGAAAAAGTTACTCTGGTGTGGCGAATTTTTCTCTGTTTACCTGAGACGGAACCTCTTCCCGAGAAAAGGATTATACCAAATTAATAACAATTTTTAATACCAGGTTATCGCTTTTTGATCACTGAATGTATTATCATTGAGGTTGAAAAACAGCCTTAATAACAGTATGAATAACAACAAAAAACTCGTTGCATTTCATTATATTAACTTATTTTGTTATCACTGCGAACAACTTGATAACAGGGCTTCAAATGGTGAGTTGACAACTGGTCCTCACAAGTTCCTACCTCACGCCTCCACGAGTCATATGATCACAAAAGACTGCCAGCTGAAACATGGAGACGCTGGTTGGCGTAGCCTGGGCAATGTTGTCAATCCGACAATAGCGAAGTGAGGGGGTGCGACCGGTACATCATATCATAATTTTCCATTCTCATATCTTTCAGGTCTTCCAGGTCGTCAGGTATTACAAAATAATTTAAAATTTAAAATTCTTTTTTTTCATGGCGGTCATACATTGCCTAAATTTTCTGGTTCATAATGGATGCGCAAGTTTGTCTACAATTGCAACAAAACAGCAGTCGGCACACATGTAATTTTCAATTCATATTACAATATACCCTCACTATATATTTTATCTTATAGGACATTGTTTATTCATAGCCTAATTCTGTATATTTCATTACATGTATTACGCCAGAAAGGTAAATTTCTCTCAGGTACCATACAGTTTAGAGAGGAGGTCTTGCGGTTATAGGATGATCATCTTCTGGTAGAAGCAGCAGTAAGAATGGGGATCAATTTTCAGCTGTATCTAGCACCGTCGGAGTGGCCTTCTCGAAAGTAGCAATGGATGTATCTATAGATGTGTAGATACTAGTATGTGTTATTATTAATTCCTTCATTATATTTTCCATTAAATGGCGTAATATGACCTTAACATTTCAGTACACGATCATCAACTACTATTTGAGCGGTTCAGAGGAACACAGCTGTTCATCATTATTAATTGCATATCATAAATATAATATTATGGAAGAAGTAATAAAATAAATTATAAAATTTTAATTGCTTCAGTGTGGTGATCCGGCCGGTATAACTATTTTATTACATTATATCAAATAATAATCAAAATTAATAAATGCTCTTCATTCCAGAAGGTTATATATCTATATGTCCTGATTAAATACGTAATAATATAATATTATGGTTTTATATACAATTGAATGCTTTATTGATATTTATACCTCAATGAATAACAAGATGACCTTCACATTCCAGAGATACAGTCACCCATCAGTGATACAAAGTGGTACGAAGCTGCATATTATTATTACTGCCTTAATATTATTATTTCAGCAGGTTAATTAATTTAGTTTAACATGGTTATCATAGACTCGTGAACTCCAACTATTACATAATTTAACTAAATATCCTTATATAATTTTTTGCTCTACTATATAATCATATATATCATATTATTATTACATTACATCTATATTTATATAAATATAATAAATACTGGGTTGGGAGGAGCACCAGGGTATCATTCAAGCTGAAACTGGACGATGGTTTGATTGACTGCCTGAGTCTAGGAGGGAACAAACAGTATCATTTCTTATCCTACCGATTCGAGTGTGGTGCTGCGAGTTCTACTCCAACAGTTTCAGGGAGAGTGACGCGCCCTTCTTAACAAGCCATCCTGTAGAAAGCTTAATGAGTATTGCGAATTGTGTTATTCGATTTGTTGGATCATATCGTTGGAAGGAGATTCTTAATTTCCCGTGGATTTCGTGTAAGTGTCTCTGCTTACGGGTCCACCCCTCCGTTTTTGGCCCTTCATACAGCGATAGTGCGAATTCAGATCGGTGGCCCAATTTGATCTTGCTGTTAAGTGGAGCTGCATCCAAGCCAAGGGCTAGAGGGGATGGTGGCTACCATACATACATACTGCGAACAACTTGATAACAAATTGAGTATTGTAAGCAAATATATTGAAATAATTTCAAATTGTGTTATCATTTTGAAATCAATTTTTCATGATAACAGATAAAAAAAAATGGTTAAGAGCAAAGTTTATTGTTCATATATGCTGGAAATATTTATAATTTTTCAATTCAACTTAAAACGTTCATAAAAAATAGTGTATTTCAAAATATTCAGAAAATGTTATGGATTTCTTAAGACATGTACTGACGGGCTCGAAACCAGTTCCAGAAAAAAATAAAACGTACTTTTCGCTCAACAGCACAGCCTATTTTTAGTTATCAGTAATTTTTTTCAGTTGAGTTGAAATAAAATGTTGAAAATAGAGAGCCTTCAAATCATTTTTTTAAATGAAAAGTTCAAGAAACTATTTACCTACACGAGTAAAAATTCACACATATTTAATTGCAAAATTTCACGTAATATTCATTTGTTCACACATAATCAGAACCCTTGAGAAACACATATGAAACATATGTGGCAAATGAAAAATATGTGTGAGCACTCATAGTGATTATTTTTACACATAGGAAGTATGTGTAGTTACAAATAGATATAATTTTTAGACTAACACTTGAAAAGGGCGGTATTCCAAAATCACGACACCGAGAAAACTGGAGGCAAAGATTGGAAAACGAAAATCAAATCCTATTTTCCATAGAAAGCTCCAATGAACCATTTATCATGCTCACTTCTGGTATAATAATGCTGTGCTTAACCTTTTCTAACAATATCTGCCGAAATATGTTTCATCAAGTAAAAGGATAAAAAAAACAAATTTTTACGCCCTTGGGGTTTTCGCCTGTTTAACTGCCAGCACTGCTAACACGCCGTTAAATTATGGCATTCTGGCATCTTGTATGTTATTATGCCTACGCTCTTCAGTAACATTAACCAAGTAGCGAGGAATTACGACCCTGTGTTACCATACCAAAACTATTAATTTGAATAATTAGATGAGTCTAGGTACTACACGGAAAATCAGTGATTTTATCGAATGTACATTGTTCTTACTGTATGTTCCCACTACCAAATTTAAAGGTTCGACTTCTTCGTTACGGATGTAGCAATCAAGAGGAGATTCTTCAATACGAGACATCGATACATCCAATGATTGTAAATTTCTTCATATTGAGAAATAGGCATCGATGACAGAACATCGACAAATCTTGAGTACTTTTTCAAATAGACGTAAGTAACACTTGGACGAAAATGAGAAAATTAGCATTGAACTTTTATGAGTTTATTTTTATTCCTATTTGAAAACCGGACATGTTTATCCCAATTAAATTCCACTTAATGACACATTGGTAAAAGATATTACATCATTGTTCTTTAAAATTACACTTGGAGTGAAAATTCAAGTTTCATTTAGAAAAATGTTTCTTACAACGGTCTGCAATAGAAAACGATAATACGTCATTTTGATAAGTCAGTATGATAGACGGCATGTAACTTGCGTCAAAATGATACTTCATTCTGCGAAAGAGAATGTTGATACGCCGAAATGTTACTTCAAATTGTCATATTTCACGCAGATACGAACTTATCAAAATGGAGTTTTTTCAGCAACAAAACGTTGTAAAAATATCTTTGCTAAAAAAATCAATGTTTACTGAAACAAATCTAAATTGTTTACGTTGTGGTGTAAAGTCTTTTACGAACGCGTTGTTAAGGGGCATTCAAATGATATAACAATGATTCGCAAGTAACTTTTCAACTAGAAATTAGAAGAAAACAAACACACAAACACAAACAAAGAACACAAACGGCGTATGTACATTATTCCCAAAAAGTGCAAAAGTGATGTTACACCGTTTTGTAAAAAGTTAGATTAAACGTTCAGAAATAATCCAATCAGAAAGTTCAACAAATATGAGCATATATAAATGATTTTTTGATAACATGCCATGAACAACGCGTTTGTTTACATTTTGTGACTTGCGTCCTTTTGAAAAAGTACTCAAGAAATGCTGAATCTGTAGACGAATGAATTTCTCTCTAAACTGCACGGAAGGATCTTGATGATAACCTAGCACCATTGGCACTGGTATAGATAAATTCTATCGGGGGAAGTTTTGAGAAACAAATCTTAAGAAATGGATCGGTTTGTATTGAAAGTTCTTACCTTTTGGGTCCGTACAGGAAATTTCAACCATCGAAGTATTAGTAGATGCTCGCAGTTGCGGTATTCATGTGAATTAGTTTTCTTCAACGCGAAGCAAAATCAATCTCGAGGGGGAGAGGTTGAGCGAAAAAAAATTCAACAAGAAAACTTCTCTTCACTTCCAATCTTTTTAGCGACGGAAAATATCACTTTCACAACGTACGCGATTTTTGCTAGCCTGGAGAACACTTTTCAGACGCTTTCGAGTACGATTTCACCCGCACAGTAGGGACTTTTTTGCGAGCACAGGGTCGATGTGTTTCCTTCCACGAGATGATATCAGCATACTGTAGAGATACTTTTGTTTATGCGGTTTATAATTTCAGGTCATCCAAGTAATTCCTAAGTATTTTAAAATAATTCTTAATATTTTTTTCGGTGGTTGTGATAAATTATCCAAGGTTAGTAGTGGAAGCATACATATTTTCGTTTTTTTCGTATGTATGCATCTTTGTAATTTAAAGTCCACCTAACCCACGGTGTGTGGTATTGATGTTGTTTCTGAACGTTACTGAGTTTACGATTTGTATGAATACTGTTATTTTCATCATTTTTGTATTATATTTCTATGTATATTGTTTATTTATGTTTTTTTTGTCCAATCATTTCAACTCTCATACCATGCATTTCTAATATATTTCCTATTACTTCCCATTTCATACTATATATTGAGTATTTTTCTGACCACATGAAACTTCAACCATTGCTTCGTCCGTTACTTGTTTTTAATTAGCGATAAAGTCTTGATTTTTTTTTTCAGTTGTATATTGAATGTTAACAAGCAATGTTTATTGTCGTTGCTATTGTTTCTATTAATATTATTATTTCATGAAATCCCCGACGATGGTGCACTTCGTATAGTAGGTGTTCGATATTCAACATTTTGGATCACCCATAACGCTTGGCGAGCGTATCCCAGGGATAACCCTTTCCTTAATAACACTCCATTACCTGTGACATATATGAGGGGTCGTAGAGTTCTCTGCATCTCTCTTAAGTATGTGATGGAATGAAGCCAGCACGAGTGCTCCGAAGCGGCCTAGGGAAGCTCAATGGGTCGGAAAGACACTAGCGTCGGTTTTCTGGGATTGTCATAGCATACTACAAAAAGAAGAAAACCATCAATAGCGAGTTTTACTTTGCATTATTGGAACAATTGAAGGCCGAAATCGCTGCAAAACGGCCTCACATGAAGAGGTAAAAAAAATGTTTTTGCCATACAATGCACCGGCGCACAAAAGGATCACAACCACGGATAAAATCAGGGACTTACGGCTCCAATTGGAGAATTTTTACAGCACTGATAATCATCGTCTCCAAAACTTGCGATCAACAACGCAGAGCCTTCAAATAATTTATTTTTCGAAATGACAAGTTTAAGAAAAGGTGGGAGCGACCCCGGCGTATTGGTTAACATCCATACCTCTCACGCCTAAGTCACGAGTTCGAATCTCACCTCCGGAAAAGTTAGGAAAATGCCAAAAAGTGGTGTTTGACTGACTACGACGGGAGATGAACAAGCCTGAGGCTAAAAATCTCGATAATCAAAACAAACAAAAAAAAGTTTAAGAAAATATTTAGTCTTTAGCATGACTGTGAGTAAGTGACACGTTTATGTCACGGCTTACTGGTTTTTATTTCTGCCACAATAACTCGCCAGATGTTGAAATGGTTCGAATATTTCTGAATACGGAATAAGACATATAGGGTAAGGGGATGTAATGTTAGCCTAGCTCCTTCATTTGGTCTATGTAATTAATTCAGCGATTATCAACAAAATTATGTTCGTATCACCGATTTATTCAAAGCAATTCAGACATTATCAATCAATAAACTGTTGTTCACTTCCGTGTTATTTCCGATTATTTTTTTTTGACATGATGTCACTTTTTAAGTTGAACAGATTATCTCTATGATCTTTGAGTGATCAAAATGTGGCTAATGCAGAGGTACATAAAATAATCACAACTAACTGTTCATATAGATAAAATAACAATGATTTAACAAGAACAAGAACCCGTGGACCCAATGTTAGGGTCATATTTTTTTTTCTTTGTTCCCAACTATGGCCTGTTGTCTGAATAACTTAGAATGATGTTATTGGTACAATTTTCAATGGAAATGTAAGAATTTCCGTTGTATATTTTCCAAGTGGCTCATCTGAACACAAACTAAGGCAACAAACCCTGTGCAGACTGAATTATTTTGTTTTCACTCTCGAGCGGCCAATAAATCATATGTGACAATCTCTTAAGTATTTCAAAGCAGTTTTAGTACAAATTTTTTTTGTGAGATATAATGTTGGGAAATGCAAATACACCAGTGCCTTAAACCGTTAAATAACCGCTTAAAGCTGCATTTAATAAAAAAAAAAGATCGAATGTGACAAAGTTGCATCCCAGAATAGACCCAATTTGATGCTAACCCTAAATGAACTCGTCGAAACACTGTCAAGATTAGGATATACCGTTATTATGAAACGTGATCAATCTTTACTTAAAGTGCAGTCTTTGACGCATCAATTTTGACTTTATTGGTACATTCGGGATATGGTTACGCAGATACATTTCTTTCTAATGTCAGGCTATCGCCAAGCTCTATCATTCTCTATTCGATATCTAATAATTTTAATGCAGAATCAGTAAACACCGTACTCTATTGATAATAACCTCGATAGATACATGGTCATTTCCATTTGTTTTCTTAGCAAATGATATTTACCGAAGCATTTCCATTTCAGAAAGCTTCATTTTAGAAATGGAAATGCTTCTAAAGGAATACTTATAGTTAATTTAGTATGCAGAACCTCCTATACGGTTTCAACGACCCTGATTCGGGTGGCAAATCAAGCTGGAGGAGGTTTCGACTGAGCCGCTTTCGTGCAAGTTCGTTCCTTAATAATTATGCATATTGGACCGCGTCAGACATTGGTTTCGTTTTCATTTAGATATTGAAGTAGAAAACGCCGCTATCGACTGCAGTTGTGGATGAATAATACAACCTGCTTTCCGTTTCGGTATCACTTGGAGGCGTTGAACACATTCGTGCTTCTTTATTATCAAGGAAACTCGGTTATGTATGCTAGAATAAACCACTAGTTAATCATCGATTCCTGCATCTGTCACGCAAATGTTTAACAAGTAGTTTCGATGTTGTGGCTATTAGGTATTTCCGCTATCGAGACCGAGAGTTGCGGAATAAATTTTGAGCATAGAAATTAAATAAAGAAAAAACTAATGGAACAACGCACATTCTGGCTCCACGGCGGCTTCTAAGTTGATGTAAACGCACCCAACCGGTAAGACAACCATACCGATCGTGCGAGCATAACTCACCATCCACCGGCTGACGCGGGAAAACGATTCGGTTCCGTATCGGAGGTGTGCTAGGTTATGCAGTGGTTTTATTATGATGAGTGAAATGCAGCGTCGCGATGTGTGAACAGCAGCTCGACGTTGATGCATTAATGAGGGCTTCAAGCCGATCCGGTAAACATCACGTATGTATCGAGCTTTAGTATTATCAATAGAGCACGGTGGTACCTAATTTGATAGTGAAACGGTGCCGACGGTTTGTGGCGGCTCTATCGAGGGCTCAGCAACCGGTGTGGTTCACTTTCGATTTTGCCTGAATTCGCCACAGTGGTTCAACCCTGGGAAATTGTTTGATTTTTCCTTTCGTAAGCAGTGTTTTCCTCATGAAATACCCTCATGCAATTGGTTGTTTGGTCGTATTTGCTATCGAGACTTAAGACTGAACACATCGTGAAATTTAAATTATTTAAGTGCGAGCATATTGCGATTTACCTATATTGTGTTGATGAGTGGATAATTCTTCGTTGAAGATGATGGTGCTATTTCTTCCTCTGTTGATGGCGTTCGGATTTTACGCCACGTTTCTCTGGATTTACAACTGCTGTCTGGAGTCGGTGCTCGGTATCGTGTGGGGTACTATTAAAGGATGGCTCCGAAACAAACCGTTGACTGAACGATATGGATCGTGGGCAGGTATGAGTCATGCTGGCGCCTGAATTGTGTTTTCGATTAACTGTAGATAAAGCGAAGTGGTTACTTTTTAATTGGTGTTTACATTTAAGAAGATTGTCAAATTTTGATAGAATCAACCATATCTTTCGAAATTTTTGAGGTTATGCTTCCCAATCCAACTCAATCAGAAGAATTCTATGTGACTTTAACGTGGAAAATGTTCCATTCCATAAATGAATCTACGCAAATTTTTGTTATATTTAGTAAACATAGGGTAAGGGGATGTAATGTTAGCCTAGCTCCTTTATTCGGCCTATGTACCAAATGTGTCATTAATTTAGCGATTATCAACAAAATCATGTTGCTATTAGGATGACCGATGTAATACGAAGCCATTGAGACAATATTAATCAACTTATAGTTGTTCACTTCCGAGTAATTTTCGGTTTCTTGAACTTTTGGGGCATCATGATTTCACTGGTTATGCTGAACAGATGATGTACACGATTTCAAGTGATCTGAATTTAGCTTAATTGAATCGGTAAAGCAAGTAATGCAGTCTGGATGTGGACAACATAGTTACACGTTAGAAACTTACTGTTCAAATAGCTAAATTAACAATGATTTTACAAGAAAATCGTAGATCCAATGTTGGGTACATATTTTTTTGTATGTTCCCAACTATAGCCTGTTGTGTCAAAAACGAAGTAAAAAGGTTGTTATTGGTAAAATTTTAAGTGAAAATTGATGAATTTGCGGTTGTTTATATTCAAGTGGCTCATCTAAACACAAATCGGAGCGACACAATCATTGCATAGTGAATTATAATGTTTTCATTATTGAATGGCTGATAAATCATATATGAACATCATTTAAGTGCGAGGCAGTTTTACTTTAGTTTGTGTTGTGAAATGTTGTATTAAGTAAATCCAGTACAGTTACAATGCCTTAATTCATAAAATTAGAAAAAAACCGTACAAAGACTGCATTTAGTAATAAATCCATCGAATGAGACGAAGTTGCATCCACGAATAGACCCATTTTGGTGCTTATAGGCCGACATTAAATCCACATCCCTCGAAGGTTTATGGCATTATAAAAATAGTTGTGTAATTTTTAGTGAAACATGCTACCAAATGTCTTATCAAACTTAACTTTGTAAGTGTATAACTAGCTGAATCTCACTTACAGCTTAAAAACTTTATGAGTTATAATGAAAAATGTGATCGCTGGTTGCATAATAGGCTGAGTCAAGGAACACATACCCTAATTAAAAATGCAATTCTCACCTTAGTCAATGATCGTTTTGTAATTGTTTGGGTTTTTGTCACAATTTCAGTTCAGTTACATGTTGATTCTCGTGTAATCCAAATATACGATTGTCAATTATTAAAACAGTCCAAACACTTTAAAACTAACAGAACAAGTGCAAAAATGACAACAAAAACAATCAACACTTCTCGGCACAGACAAAGCCTACTTTATCTTTTTTCTCCCGTGTATTCCGGGTTAAAAGGTTTCAATGTTAGCCTACACAGCAAATAATCTTAACTGATTCCAGCAACAGTTTTTGATGGACACAAATAAGCAAAACTCTTGTTGCTGATATGACAGGATATCTTAAAACAAATAACAAAAAAGCAGCATCAAAATTTACTGTATATCTTTCAGCATTCACATTTATGAAGTCAACCAGCATTCTTTGTGACATTTTGTTGAATCCAGTAATATTTACCGAAAATCAGCTTACATGCTCTCACTGATTGCACTGTTATGTATTACTGTTTTGTAAGTATATTTAATTTATTCATTACATTTTTGGTTTGATGACCACTGCGCAGTGGGAAAAAAAGTGCCCGAAACAGGAAAGAATTCTATAATTTTTTTCTCGGAGTGGAACGATTTCTGTAAATGGAACTGCTTGGGGAGCAAATGAGCTCATTTTACCCTTGTTCCCCTATTATTTGCTTGTTGTTCAGACATTTCTTTGTTCGGTGTGACTCAAGATCAACAAAATGATGTTTGTCCTATGTAAAATTTTCAGGAGAATCGATTGAAGAAGCTTTTATTTATCGCTTGGCTCTGTGAATGAAGAAATGGCTGATTTTACCCTGATTCCCCTTATATAAAGGGTGATACGGTCAAAATTTGGTCAAGGGAAAACGCGTGTAAATCGGTGAAATCGT
This sequence comes from Aedes japonicus, assembly GCA_034211315.2. Lineage (NCBI taxonomy): Eukaryota > Metazoa > Arthropoda > Insecta > Diptera > Culicidae > Aedes > Aedes japonicus. The sequence continues at coordinate 24,943 of JASCZW010007347.1, forward strand.
TTATTTAAAAAATCAAATTAAATTTCTTTTTCAAGTTCAATTAGTATAAAATTCAGGAAAAATATTCAGTTAGGCTTCCGCTTTTCCAAATCCGAATTGCCGGGCCTTACGCTTGACCCCTGCCATCAGATTTTGTACAGCCACCTTGTCCACCTTCTTCGCCGCAGAAAGCCAGTTTGCCTCTGAACTGCTGCTCGTCCTTAGCAGTTTTTTGGTCTTCTTTAGATTCCGCTTGACAATAGCCTAGTATTTCTCAATTGGGCGGAGCTCTGGCGTGTTGGGAGGGTTCTTGTCCTTGGGAACCACCTGCACGTTGTTGGCGACGTACCACTCCATGGCCTTTTTACCGTAATGGCAAGATGCCAAATCCGGCCAAAACAGTACGGAACAACCGTGTTTCTTCAGGAAAGGCAGCAGACGTTTATTCAAACACTCTTTCACGTAAATTTCTTGGTTGACAGTCCTGAAGCTATGAAAATGCTGCTTTTCAAGCCACAGGTACAGATGGCTTGCCAAACCAGATATTTCTTTGCGAACTTTGACAGTTTCGTGTGCTTGAAAATATCTGCTACCTTTCCCTTCCTTTTGCCATATAAAACTCCTGTCCCGGAAGCTGCTTCTAGTCGGCTTTGACGTAGGTTTCGCTCGTCCATTACCACGCAGTCAAACTTCGTCAGCATCGTCGCTGCTACAGCCTCCGGGATCGCGCACTGGACGTCGTATTTTGTTTATCATTGCGATTTGGAGTCACTACCTTCTTGTAAGTCGATAGTCCGGCTCGTTTTTGGCTCGATGCACGGTTTGTAGACGATACACCCAGCTTATTTGCGGCATCTCGGAGAGATAGGTTAGGATTTCGCTTGAAACTACCGGCAACTCTCTTTGTCGTCTCAGCGGCTTCCGGTTTTCGATTTCCCCGATCCAGACCTCCTGGCTGTCGACAAACGTTCCCCAAACACTTTAATTACATTTGTAACGGTTGATTTGGCAACTTTTAGCGATTTTGCCAACTTTGCGTGCGAGTAGCTCGGATTTTCGCGATGCGCGAGCAAAATTTTGATACGCTGCTCTTCTTGCTTGGACGGCATTTTGACAACTGAAGAGTGAATTCCAAAATCAAAATAGGAGCAACATTCTACACACACACACCTTCAAAATGAGGGGTGTTCAGATTTTTTAAATGCAAAATTGAAAGAAATACGTCAAGTTGATATTGACCAAATTTTGACCGTATCGCCCTTTAGTTGTGTTTTTCAGAAATTTCTTTGCTCGATGTGGTTAAAGAACAACAAAATATGGCTAGTCCCATGTGAAATTTTCTGGAAAATCGACTAGAGTTACTTTTGTTCACCGCACGGTTCTGTGAATGAAGATATGGCTGGTTTTACCCTGATTCCCCTAAGATTTTAATGTTTTTCACAATTTTCTTTGCTCGGTGTGACTCAAGATCAATAAAATAAGGCTAGTCCTTTGAATAGTTGCTGAGAAATCGGTTGTTATTGGTTTCGTTTACCGCACAGCTCTGTGAACGAAGATATTGCTGATTTTAACCGGATTCCCCTAACATTTTCGTTATTTTAGAAATTTTTTGTTCGATGTTTCTCTAAAGCAACAAAATAAGATTAGTCCCATGTAAATTTCCTGGAGACATGATTGTAGTTAGTCTCAACAGCCTGTGAATGAAGATATGGCACAATTCCCCCTGATTCCCCTAATATTTTTTTGTAATTCAGAAATTTCTTTGGTCGGTGTGACTCAAGATCAACAAAGTAAGGCCAGTCCTATGTAAAATTTTCTGGAAAATCGATTGAAGTTAATTTTGTTCACCGCACAGCTCTGTGAACGAAGATATTGCTGATTTTACCCTGATGTCAATCGATTTTCCAGCAAATTTTACTAAGGACTAGCTTTAATTTGTTAATCTTGAGTAACTCCGACCAAAGAAATTTATGATAAACACAAAACTATTAGGGGAATTACGGTATAATCAGCCATACACTGAAAATTTATTTTCGTTAAGTAGCTTTCACGCGTTTCGTAAACATCGATTTTGTACATAGAACAAATGTCTCGTATATTGTATGAACCATTCATAATGCTTTTTATCTGGTGAAATGCTATCATTACACCTTTTTGTAAAATGCACGAAATGAACTTCGTGATGACAAGCCAATCGTTGCTTTTCTTTTATACCGCACTCATGCACGATGGTGTTTCTGCTGGTATGGGCGGAAATAATTTATCTATCCCAAAATAAAAATCAAAGCTCTATCGTGAGCTATAACTTCATGCTCAATAATCAAGATTGTTCTAACGAGTCAGCGTGGCTTAGTGAGATCAACCACGGATTTAGAATCGGCACTTTCCAAATATTCAGGTTCGAACCCTATGTCTGAAACATTAAAAAAAACGCTGGATAACTCCACGTGCTTGCGCTTTTTTTGTCAATTACATTTTGAGTCGATAAAGTAGATCTGTCAGTTCTTCATGCAACCACCAGAGAGACGTTTCTTTTTAATTTGTGACCAAATTTTCGTAGCTCTTTGCATTGTTTCCGTACAATGTACGAATGTTCTTTCTGTGTCAACAAAAGCTTCGTGCTTTTGACAGTTGCGCGTGCAATTAATTACGAATGTATCTTCATAAAAAGAACAAATCAGTTTCGTTGCTGAAAACAACGAATGGATTAGTGAGTATTACTTTCGCTTTTGTAATATAAACTAAAATTAACTTTCAGTGTATCTACGTTCAAAGAGCCGTGCGGAGAATGAAACCAATTTTAATCGATTCCCCAAAAAAATTCACAAAGATCTAGCATTTTTTTGTTGATCTTAAGTCACACCGAGAAAAAAAAAATTGTGAACAATTTGAAAATATTAGGGGAATCGGGGTAAAACCAGCCATATCTTCATTCACAGAGCCGTGCGGTAAACAAAACCTTTTTCAATCAATTTTCCTGGAAATTTTACATAGAACAAATATCATTTTGTTGGTCTTGAGTCACACCGAGCAAAGAAATATCTCAACAACAAGGAAATAATAGAGGAACAAGGGTAAAATGAGCTCATTTGCTTCCCAAGCAGTTCCGTGGGGCCAATGAGACTACGTCCATTCGATTCCTTAAAAATTTTACTTCAAGTAAAGGTGACATTTACAAAAATCGTTCCACTCCGAGCAGAGATATAGAATTCTTTCGCGTTTCGGGCACTTTTTTTCCCACTGTGCACTGTGTTGAAATGCTTTCACTGTGAACAATTGATAGAAGTTTATGTCGATGGTTTAAGGCGGCATTTAAAAATCCATGCTGACAGGAAAGATTTCGATGGAAATTTGATACATTATACCCGCATGAAAGCAAGGTGACGAATAAGTTATAGAACGTTCGGAAACTTAAAACAACCAATTAAACAAGCCAATTGTCATTGGAAAGGAAATAGCAACCAAGGTAGTTTTTTGAACATATTCCATTAACACAAACTACTTTGTTTCTCATTTTTCTTACAGTGTAAAGACTCATTTTAATACATACTGATTATAAAATCATTCAAAATGGTTCTCCGAAACTCGAATATTTTTAAAAGACTCTGATCCGCATATGTTGGTCAACGGAAAGTTCGGAATACACCAATCATTTACTGATGGAAAACGCTTCAAGAATTGTGACTAGCTTAAAACGTTTCCTGGTGCTATAAGGTTAATAATTGATCAAGACGATGTTGAACCTTGCAATGAATTGAGCTTCAGATCCGGCAATAATAAAACTTCCGCGATTTGTTTTAAAATTCGAAACCTCCCTAAAATATTACACGCGTCCACGAAATCAGTGTTTCCATTGATTTATGCAAAATCAGTGCATGCCAAATCACACGGTTATAAGACTAGTTGGAGATTCGAAAGAGTTGGAGTGAGGTGTTATGATATGCATTGGTAATGAACAATTTCCTATACGAAGTACAGTAATTCTCGAGTACTTTTTCAAATGGACGTAAGTAACATTTGGACGAAAATGAGAAAATCAGCATTGAAATTTTTTGAATTTATTTTTATTCCTATTTGAAAACCAGGCATGTTTATCCCAATTAAATTCCACTTAATGACACATTGGTAAAAGATATTACATCACTGTGCTTAAAAATTACACTAGGAGTGAAAATTCAAGTTTCATTTAGAAAAATGTTTCTTACAACGGTCTACAAAAGAAAAAGATAATACGTCATTTTGATAAGTCAGTATGATAGATGGTATGTTACTTGCGTCAAAATGATACGTCATTCTGTGAATAACAATGTTGATACGTCGAAATGTTACGTCAAGTTGTCATATTTCACACAGATACGTCGAAATTATCAAAACGACGTATAAGTTTTTTCTGCAACAAAACGGTGTAAAAATATCTTTGCTAAAAAAATCAATGTGTACTAAACAAAATCTAAATTTTTACTTTTACTTACGCGTCGTTAAGAGGCATTCAAATGATATAACAATGATTCGCAAGTTACTTTTCAACACAAGCGGCGTATGTACATTATTCCCAAAAAGTGTAAAAGTGGTTTTTCACCGTTATGTAAAAAGTTAGTAAAAACTTTCAGAAAGAATCCATCAGAAAGTTCATCAAATGTGGGCATATCTACGTGATTTTTCAATAACGAGCCATAAACAACGCGTTTGTTTACATTTTGTGACTTACGTCCTTTTGAAAAAGTACTCGAGAATTGTTGTGGCTGGAGATACTTTAACAATGCACGAGTTGCTTGGATTATTGAGTCCGTCTGCTAATTGCTTTTGCCGTGAATGTACGATAACACGGAATAAATTCCAAAAAGATCCTTTTATGAAGAAATATCACTTGCGGGATATTCAGTGGTATGATAACAATCTCCAGCAGCTGCAGAATAAGAAAATATCTTCTATAGATTTTGGATTAAAACCAACCGGTTGTATCCTGCATGAGCCTCAACATTCCCATCTCACCAACAATCATTCCTTTGATGTAATGCATTGTTTGGCAGAAGGCGTGATTCCCGTGACTCTACATCCAGTGTTAGCACATTATTACAGAAATAACAAACGTGATTTTTTCTATTGACTTTATTAATCATCGACTAAAAACATTCAATTATGGTTATCGTGTACGGAAGAACAAACCTTTAGCCAATATAACAGCACTCATGCTTTTTCAACCAACAAAACACAGGATGAGATAAACTGCTTCACGATATCTGCTGGTACTTCGAGCTTTTCCATTTCTATTTCTTTATAAATTATCAAGTGGTTGCGAATATATGGCACTTATAAACGTACTTATCACCATAACACGGATATCATTCTCGCCTACAGTTCTCGATTACCTCATAGCAGAACTAAAACATTTATATCAAAATATTCCACACTAAGTTCCTCGAACTCTTAAAAAATCGCCCAAACAAACTTTAACATATGTATCATTATCCAGAGTGCATTAAGAAAATCGGACCTCTGCAACAATACGACTGTTTTATTTTTAAACAAAAAAAAAAACAAAACTATTATAGCTCCGATAAGTGTGGCACGAAATTACAAGAACGTGTGCTTAAGTCTAGCAAATATATATATATATATATATATATATATATATATATATATATATATATATATATATATATATATATATATATATATATATATATATAGGGTATAAAATTTACATGTCAGGTATCTTCGGCATTTTGATAGTTGACAACTTACACTATAAGAATGTATATAAGATTTGGTTTAACGACATAATATCAAGATGTTAGGGATCAGAAATGTAAGTTTGAGATTCTTCATACTAATTCCCATACAAACTTTGAATAGCGTGTGCAAAGCCAAATTATAACCAAATGTGTAAAAATTTTTGGGGACTATGAGGACCCAAATTGGCGTCGATTAAGCTTAGGGAGCAAATATTTCGAATTTTGCATCAGCTTAATATATATATATATATATATATATATATATATATATATATATATATATATATATATATATATATATATATATATATATATATATATATATAGGGTATGTGTCCGTCCCTTGACTCAGCCTATTATGCAACCATCGATTACATTTTTGATTATAACTCTTAAAGTTTTCAAGCTGAAGGCAAGATTCAACTAGTTCTACACTTGCTAAGATATGTTTGATAAGACATTTGGTAGTTTGTATCACGGAAAGTTACACAACTCTTTTTATCTTTTTATATAGGCAGATACTTTCAAGGAATATGGATTTAATGTCGGTCTACAGGCACCAAATTGGATCTACAAATGGATGCAACTTCGTCCCATTCGATGGATTGATTACTAAATGCAGTCTTTGTACGGTTTTTTCTTCTTATTCTATGAATAAAGGCATTGCCAGCTGTATTCGCTTTACATAACACAAAATTTCACAAAACAAACAAAAGAAAAACTGATTTGAAACATATAAGTGATGTTCATATATGATTTACTAGCCATTCAATAATGAGAACATTATAATTCACTATACAACGGCTTAGTTCCTTCGGTTTATGTTTAGATGAGCCACTTGAATATAAGCAACCGCAAACACATGCATTTCCACTTGAAATTTTACCAATAACAACCTTTTTACTACGTTATTGATACATCAGGCCATAGTTGGGAATATACAAAAAAATATGTCCCCAACATTGGGTCTATGATTTTCTTGTAAAATCATTCTTATTTTAGCAATGTGAACAATTAGTTTGTAACGTGTAACTACTTGCTGTATATCCAGGCGGCATTACTTGCTCTATCGATTTAATTAAGCCAAATTTAGATCACTTGAAGATCGTGTAGTTCATCTGTTCAGCTTAACCAGTGAAATCATGATGCCCCAAAAATTAAAGAAATCGAAAATTACGTGGAAGTGAACAACTATAAATTTATTGATATTATTTTAATGTCTTAAGATTACATTGGTCAACCTAATAGCAACATGATTTTGTTGATTATCGCTGAATTAATGACTTAAAGGGTGTCCACGATGAAATTGCCACACTATGAAATTGCTCTAACTTTTTAACCGTTGGGTAGAATTTAATGAAAATTTGGGTGGATTTAGTTCATAGTGCATTATTTACATCCTGCAAGTTTTAAAGTCCTGTGAACAAAACTCGCGGAAATGGAGTCGACAGAACAGCTCGTGCGTGATAAAATCTTGCGCATTCATCACGAGAACAAGGATCTCTCGCATCGTTCCATCGCTAAAACGTTGGGAATCGCGAATTCCACGGTGTCACGAGTGATTAAGCGGTTCGAGGAACGGTTGACCACCGATCGGAAGCCCAGAAGTGAAGGAAAAAGTATTCCGTACAACACCAAAAATCACAACCGCGTAGTTGGGGCCTTCAACCGAAATTCGAACGCCTCCGTTCGGGATGTGGCTAAGAAGCTGCACCTAAGCCGAAGTTTTGTCCAGAAGGCCAAAACTAAGGCTGGGCTTCGAACGTTCAAGGTACAAAAGGCCCCTAATCGCGACGAGAAGCAGAACAAGTCCGCCAAAACCCGTGCCAGGAAGTTGTACCTCAACATGCTGACGAAAGTTGAATGCTGCATCATGGACGACGAAACATATGTGAAGGCCGACCTTAAACAGATCCCCGGCAACCTGTTTTTCACGGCCAAGGATAAGTTCAGCGTTCCGGAGCATGTCCGCACTCAGAAGATGTCCAAATTTGCGAAGAAATTCCTGGTATGGCAAGCTATCTGCACGTGCGGGAAGCGGAGTGCACCTTTCGTGACCCAGGACACGATGAACGGACAGATGTACATAAAAGAGTGCATTCAGAAGCGGCTGCTTCCTCTCCTGAAGGCCCACAACGTCCCAACAATCTTCTGGCCGGATTTGGCCTCATGCCACTACCCCAAGGACGTGCTGAAGTGGTATGCGGACAATAAGGTCAATTTCGTGCCGAAAATGTTCAACCCTCCCAACAATCCGGAGCTCCGCCCCATCGAGAAGTACTGGGCGATTATAAAGCAGCACCTTCTTAAACGACCTAAGGTAGTGAAGACAGTCGAGGAACTGAAGAAAGTATGGGTTTACATGCAAAAAACGATTGATTCACAGGTTGTGCAGAATCTTATGGCCGGGGTTAAGACCAAGGTGCGGGCATTTGCGTATGGACTGTAAATAAAATACGAATAAAATGGTATAATGAAGTTTAATAGTTATTTCTCAATCCCTGAAAATTTGATGGCAATCGGATGAAAACTCGAATTTTGCGAATTAATTTTGTGTGTGGCAATTTCATCGTGGACACCCTTTATTTGGTTCATTGGCCGAATGAAGGAGCTAGGCTAACATTACATCCCCTTACCCTATATATTTTTTTGTTTCTTGATTATCGAGATTTTCAACCTCGGGCTGGTTCATCTCCCGTCGTAGTCACTCAAACACCACTTTTGGGCATTTTCGTAACTTCTCCGGGGGTGAGATTCGAACTCATGACTTTGGCGTGAGAGGTATGGATGTTAACCATTACGCCGGGGTTGCCCCCATTTCACCAACTTGGCGTGAGAGTAGTTTGGATGTTCGCCATGCACGCGCAAAATTTTTAAGCGTTCCTTCGACGACATTTTGATAACTGAAGTGCTTATCAATATAGAGGCACGATACTACACGCACACAGCTTCAAAATGAAGGGTGTGCAAAATTGTTTAATGCACGATGAAAGAAAACGCGTTAAGTTTAAGTTGACCAAATTTTGATCGAAACACCCTTTATATAAAACTGAATTTCTATCTGTCCAGTTCTTATAGCCTCGGAAAGTTCTGATCCACACAGATTCAAACTCTTTCATGTGAAAAGAAGGTTCACAATTATAATGTTTTGCAAATTGGTTGTTTAGAAAAATTTCAACTCTTCAGTGTGAAATATGGCTTTCTAAGTTCGAAAATCAAAATTAAAGTGAAAAAGGAGCCCATCCGTGCATTACACAATTTTTTTGCTACATTTCTTGTACCATAATGAACGACAAAATAAATGTGCTCGAAGACTTTCAACAGCTACTGGGTCTGGAGTTTTATAAACAAATGCAAGAAAACGCCCCTGTCGAATATTTCCAAACAATGAAGGAGTCTAAATTCTTCAAAAAGTATTTGTCTTGGAAGGACATTTATAATTGTCGTCGAAAATCTTCGAAAAAGTTTTGTCTCTATTGGTATTAACAACAAGGACGTGTACGAGAAAGAATGTCTGCAAAAGTGGTTGCTACCGTTTATAAGACGCCACGATTCTTCAGCTCAGTTATGACCTCTTGTCACTGTAAAAAAAATCGTCCTGGAATGGTATAAGGCACTAGAGGTCAAGTGCGTGCCAACAATAGACAATCCACCTTACTGTCTAGAACTTCACATAATACTGGGCTATGGTTAAGCGGAAACTCTTTGTAACTAAAAAGAAAAAAAATAGACTCGATGATTACAAGAGAAGATTAAGAACCGCTATCGCTTGTATATCTGAGAATACCGTATGGAATCTGATGACGGGTATTCCACAGAAAGTTCACTATTTTTACAGAAACTGTTTTACTGTGTATATCAACTGTTGTTACTGTATATATTCAACTGTATTATACTGAAATAAACATCTCAATCACCTGTTTTCACTGTATATATTTAACTGTACTATACAGAAATAAACAATCAGTTTTGTTGGATCATGTCTAGATTGTTTTACTGACATTAGCTTTGTGTCCGAAGTTTAACTTGGACAGTCTTTAAATGGTCCTCCAGATCAAAAATATAAGCTTGGGGAATAACCCTAACAAAGTATTGATATAACCATTAACAAAGCGAAAAGTCACTGTGTTACAAATAATCTTCCTTTCGGTGCCATTGCGTATAATCTTTCCGTTATAAACCGTTGGGTTGGACATAAACATGGTTAACGCGGCATGAAAACCATAGTAAAATTTGAGAAATCGGACCAAGCGCTAATCGCGGACTGTTCAGTTTTCGTGAGTTGTCACATCTTCTCTTCTGCTGACCAGTGGTTGGGCTTTTTCAAATTAAAAATATTTGTTTAGGAAGGAGACTACCCATGCCAAACGAAGGAAATATCGGTGAGATCTAACCAACTATTACTAAGTATCAAAAATTCTACTGAATAGGAGCCATCGTCCAATCTTATACCCCGTTCAAACTACAACTTATATTACGTTATATAGACTAACTTGATATCAGCATCTTTACATCTAGTTTTCACTGGAAATTATGTGCATGGAATTTGATATCATATCATTCCTATATCACGTTATATCACGTAGTGTGAACGGGGAATTAACATACTTTGACGACGGATGTTTCTACGCAATACTAACATCCAATTGATGTTTGTAAGTGCTATGTTTATGTGGAGTACTATGTTTCAACTTGTCTTAATCCGGAGCATATGGTACGGTATGTCCACGCATCCATCCTTCCCTATAGATTCACAAAATACGTTGTGGTTCAAATTATTTGAATCCAATTATTTGACAGAATTATCATTGCGTTTAATGCAGTAGCCCTGGTCGCTTCGACACTAGTATCATGTCTTTGATGTGCTGCAACTATCAATATTGACAAAACAAAATAATTGGACGTCATCTAGCCTAATTAATTTTTGGATCCTTTATCTTACTGGCTGCGTTGTATTAGATAAGTTTAGATTAGATTAGATTAGATGAAAACCTTCATACAATTTTAATAAAATGAGTCAGCTCTAGATTTTCCAGTCAAATATTCTTGTTCTACTGATGGATCGACAACGAAAACTAAATTTACATTTGATATATTCCTTGTAGTAATAACTGGCGCCACCGACGGAATTGGGAAGAAGTATGCAGAAATTCTGGCCAGCAAAGGCATGAACATCGTGCTCATTTCACGCAGTGAAACGAAGCTGATGAAAGTGTCCAACGAAATACACGAGAGGTACAATGTTCAAACCCGATGGATCGCAGTGGACTTATCCAAAGGACCCGAGATCTACAAGCCCATCAGGGAACAACTTGATTCGCTGGACATTGGCATTCTGGGTGAGTATAGCATTTTGTTCCTACAATGCAACGGGGGGTAATTGTGGGTACTCATCAATCGCATTCATTCTCCGCAGTTAACAACGTAGGGTATTATCCAATGGTGCGCGTCTTTGATCTGAACACCGAAGAGGAAATTCTTACAACAATCAACCTCAACGTTTTGAGCACAACCATGATGACCCGCATGGTGCTGCCCGGTATGAAGCAACGTGCTAGGGGCATCATCGTCAACATTTCATCTACTTCCTGCTACAGACCGGCGGCGTTCTTGAATCTGTACGCATCGACTAAGGCGTTCATGACCAACTTCAGCTTGGGTTTGCAACATGAACTCCAAGGAACTGGCGTCGAGTGTCAAGTCGTTACACCCGGCATGGTGCAAACCAACATGATCAAGAAATTTGATGGCGAAATTCCGTGGTACATTTCGGTAACGACTCCGGAATCGTTGGCTCAATTTGGGGTGTTCACGCTAGGAAAAACATCGCATACATGTGGTGGTTGGATGCACGCTTTTCAGGTAATTTCATGAAGGTTCGTACATTAAAAAAATACATACTAATGCAAAGGTGTTACATTTTTAGGTTTGCTGGCAGGATTTGGTTCCATTGACTTTGGGAACCTTTTTCATTTCACGTATAACTGCAAAGGCAATCGGAAAGTGAATGGAGCCTACGGTGGCGTTAAAAGTACAATTCTGTTGATTTCCAACGGAGAGAATTCATTGAATACGTCACACACTAAAGAAGAGCATTGTTTTTCAGTGACGTACCTTATGGAAGCCTTTTAAAGGAAGTATTTATATACATTTTTTTAGATTTCAGTTGAATATAATCATTTTTATTTCAAATATGAGAATGTTTTCTTTTCAATAAACTATGATCAATAGGATCATCCACGTTAAAAAAAAATTATTAAAATTATGCATTGTATTTTTTTTTACTGATTTTGATAAGTAACGTAGCTTCAATGAATGTATTACACAGGACATCAATTACAGTATGGAAGGCGAGCCTGGATTCCAGAGGAAAACAGCGACCCTAAATCACCGAAAATCGTATTTTGTCCCCATGCGCTTTGCATTTTTCTTCACAAATAGGCACCAAAAATTGAAATTTTGATATATTTTGAGAATCACTTGAATAACTGCCTCAGTTTGAAAGGGAATGCTTCAGACGCATTTTTCTAAAGTTTCCTAGACTTAAACCAACAACTTTGCAGAAAATTGTTTGTCGATCCACCTTCCAGAAAAAGGTATGACCGTTGAAGGCAGCAGATTTTAGCAAGCAAACAGAAAAGCACAGTAAGCCCCCAACATGCGCGGATTCCCTTGAGGAGGGTCTCAAGTGATATGGGCATATTTTGTAATTTTTGATTTTTATATCAAAATAATGTATGAATTCATCGTTTACAGGATTTTTTTTCCGGATAACCATAGTCTTCCTGATGGTCGATTCAAACTTCAGAGTTATTTCACTACGTGGAGCTGGTCTACTTGTGAATTATGTAATGAATGTTTACCGTTAGTACACATAAGGGGCTGTTTACGTCAATATGGGTATTTTTGGTACACTCTTCTGAAAAGTTAGTCTTCGGGTATGTCCTCAAGAGAAGTTCTTCACAAAACTTTGAGTAAGTCCTTCAGAAAACTTCCTGGAAGTTCTTGAATGAACTTCTGAGAACCTCTACAGAGAAATTCATGGAAGATCTTCATAGAAATTTATGAAAGCTCTTCATAGAACTTCATGGAAATTCTGCAAAGAGCTTTAGGCAAGTTCTGCAGATAACTTCAGGGAAGTTCTGCAGATAACTTTAGGGAAATTCAGCAGAGAACTTCAGCGAAGTTCTTCAGAGAATTTTTGCAGAGAACTGCAGGGAAGGTGGATTAATTCAGTTTTTTTTTAACATTAAACGTTTTTCGCACTGCTGGTAGACATTCTCATCAGAAGTATTTTTGAATTTGTTATGAATGAATGTTAAAAATATATTTCAAACCGATGTCCGATGCTTTCATTCGTATTTTAAAAGATCAAAATAAAGACAACGTTATTAGTAACTCTACTCGAAAAAAATAAGGCACAATGATTATCCTGATTCTTTAGCGTTTAGGTAAAAAATGATGATTGGTGAACTTTGACTGTATTTTGCAAAGTGCGTAATGTTTATGTTGGAGGAATTTCATCACAGTGGTGGCATCGGTACAAGAGCAGATTTGCCAAAAAATCGGAAAGCACCTGGGATTCCATAATTCAACGGTGTCTGTTCGGGGTGTTGTTGTTCATGTCAGTCACGGAGATCCAGAAGACCCAGCGGCGGTCAGGCGGTGGCAGAAACCCGAAGAAAGCTGATCTGGTGATGGCAAGAAAGGTGTTGAATCTGTTCAAGCGTAAACCGAACTTTTTGATCTGGTTGATCTGGAAAACCGATGTAACGTGCCGGCCTCCTCGCCAGAAAATCATTTTGAGTCGGATATCCTTCGAAGTATCAGGGAATAACTAAAAAAATATTGTTAGGTTTCTACTTCGTTCGTTTATTGAATCTCCTCACCATGGCCGAATGTCCGCACTTTGACACAACGCATAAGGTTTTGAGCAATAGTTGGACTATTTTTCATGATACTTCTATACGCTGTTTCTTCAAAGCCAGCTCGTTCTCGAATACTTTTGATGTTTAACGAAGTTTGGTCTTCATGGTGGACCAATTTTTTTTAAGTCGGACGATATTTCGGTGAGTTCGGTCGGTTGAAGCTTTTGTTCAAAAACATTGTTATCTCTGTACCATGGCTCAAAAACAAAATTGTTATCTTTGTACCTTAGGTTCCACTTGACGATGGCCCAATATTGTTCGATTGGGCGGAGCTCTGGCGTGCTGGGAGGGTTCTGGTTCTTGGGTACCACTTGAACGTTGTTGGCAGCATAACATTCCATATCCTTTTTTCTGTAATGGCAAGATGCCAAAACTGGCCAAAATAGAACGGAGCAATTGTGTCGCTTAAGGAAAGGCAGTAGACGTTTTTGTAGGCACTCGTTCAGATAAATTTCCTGGTTGACGGTTCCAAGCGCAATGTAAACGTTTTCTTCAAGCCACAGGTACAGATGGCCTGCCACCTCAGATATATCAAGCTGAACAGTGCATTAGGTCCTAAGTAACATTGAGAAATTCTCTTCGTCGACTTTCTCTTTGGTTATTAGCTTGTCTATAAAACGATTTGCTGATGTTTTCGACTTATTGGATCCTTAATCACACTTTATACTACCGTACTGTATGTTGAAAATCCTTGAACATATTTTTACATAGCCGTAGGAACGCAAAGAGAAAGTCGACAAAGAGAGTCTCGCATTGTTACTTAGGACCTAATGCATTGTTTAGCTTGATATCTTCACGAACTTTGACAGTTTAATGTGCTTGAAAATATCTGCCACCTTTTCTCGTCCGGTTACTGTATAAAATTCCTGTCCAGGAAGCTCTTTAAAGTCTACCATGACGTAAGTTTCATTGTCCTGCACCACGCAATCAAACTTCGCCAGCATCGTCGTGTACAACTTTCGCGATTGTGCTTTGGCCGACGTGTTTTGTTTATCGTCGCGATTTGGAGTCACCACTTTCTTGTATGCCGACAGGCCAGCTTGTTTTTTAGCACTTTCTACGGTTGAAGGCACCACTCCCAGCTTCTCTGCGACATCTCGGACGGAGAGGGTTTCAACATCTCGGAGTGTGTTTCGACATCTCGAAACAGCGGGCAACTCTTCTTGTCGTCGCTGTGGCTTCTGGCTTTCGATTTCCCTCCGATCCAGCTTTCCTGGCTGTCGACAAACGTTCGCCAGTTTATTTCGCCACATTCAACTTTTTTTTCCAACTTGGCGTGAGAGTAGTTTGGATTTTCGCCATGCACGTGCAAAATTTTGATGTGTTGCTTCTCTTCCTTCGACGACATTTTGATAACTGAAGTGCTAATCTCACAACCAAAATAGAAGCATGATGCTACGTGCACACATTTTCAAAATAAGGGATGTGCAAAATTTTTAATGCACGATGAAAGGAAATGCGTCAAGTTCAAGTCGACTAAATTCTGATCGAAACACCCATTACGCGTATTTCAAGACACAGAATGACTTTAACTGACACTCTAATGTACTATAATTTTGATTCTGTTAGTATTGATATGAACTCTGATTTGTTAGTAACCCATCATGAAACACTTATAATTTAATTCAAGTGTTGGAAGCTAGATATTTTGCGACGTGTCAAAAGAGTCGTGAATTTTCATTGACATTTTCATTGAATACATTGACCGATTCATTAGATATAAGTAAGCTATTTAGACTGAAGTTTTAAAAACATGTACCAATATATTAGTCAAACAGAAGTTTGTTTTTTCAAAGAACTAGAACAAATAGGTTCAATTTGAATCTTGTGTGGCTTGAAAGTTGAATAGTCAAACTTTACGACAATAACGTAGACATTATAGTCGCATCTTTTCAAATGGGTAATAACCGCAACCGACAAAGTCGATCGATTTAGTGGACGCGCAAACCGTCAAAGTGCAGCCATGGACCATGGCCTGGAGATGACTTCTTTGTACAGCAGCGGACACCCAGGCCTTAACTTGCCTAGTACGGTAAGTATGTTTTTCTTTACCCCGCGTCAAATGGCGATCAGTCAATTGTTGTGGCCCGAAAAAGGCTGAGCAAGCCTATATTGGCTGAAACAGCTGATTATTTGCCCTTCTGGCGTCAATCATACCCTACCATCTAATAAAAACAAAGGCACTTGTACATGGTAGAGTATGATTGACGCCAGAAGAGGAGATAAACAGCTGTTTTAGCTACCATATGCTTGCTTAACCTTGCTTGGACCACAAACATTGACTGATCATCATATGACGACGGTAAAAGAAGAATGTACTTACTGTACCCGTTAAGCTACTACGCCTGGGAGTCCGCTGCTGTCGAATTGGTCATAATTCACATCTTTATACAGCTATTCGATTGCACAGCTGCCAGACTCGTTACGATTAGTTATTTGTCATTGAAGATTACCTGTAAGAGACCATCCTCCAACCATGTGGTATTTGATTCCTGCAATTTTAGGCCACCTCCCCTTTTGTGATTTTTTGTGTCGAAATTTCAGAAAAAATATCATAATAACCCATAATTATATATTTTAGCCGGGTGGGACTGCACCCTACACAGATAAAAAGAAACATTGAATTTTCTGCGTTACCTAATGCACATAAAGGGAATGCTAGATTTGACAGAAAATACTGGGATATATCGTGTAAATTAAAGCTCGATATCGCCTAAATCGCGTCTATTGTATGAAAGAATTCCAAAAATTATAATATATAATATCGTTGCTTACGCTTCCTTTGGTTTAGAATTAAACGAGGGGAAATCCTACGCGCCTGTTAAAATTCATTATTTTTTTCTGTGCAGCGGATCTGGGTTCAATCCCAGTCGTGATCGGTAAGATTCTGAGGCGTTAAAATCTCAGGGTTCAGGTGATAGAATCATTTTCCTGGTGTCAGTGGTAGGCACCATGTTGTGAGGAAATAGACTGACAGAAAATAGACGATTAAAAACAAAATATATATTTTCACAGAATCTTCTACTTGGAATTAAACGAGAGGAAATGTTACGCGCCTGTTAAAATTTATTATTTTTTTCTGTGTGTATTACCCTGTGGTTTCTGGATGGCTCCTAAAGTGATTGAAGTGATTTCAGATAAAAGTGAATTCTTCCCCAGTTGGAGAAGAATTTGAGTAAGAGGAGTGCTACGTTGCATGGAACAACGTGTTCATCGAGACAGGTCCAGATGTTCTCAAGGCGTTCATCCTTCTATCCAAGGTGTGCACTGCAAAGAATGTTTCATATTCACCATACGACAAACTATTCTATGGATTCATCTCTGCAGCTTGTTTGAAAGTTGAGAAATTTGTTAACTTTCTCTGATCATACAGTATACATGACCATCGTGTTGCGATGAATCCATTTGGATTATTTTATTTTATTAGTACTGTTAAGAATATACTGTTTTAAATAAATATACAAAATGAAGCACAGAAACAAAAATTCTTTATTTACCCACATTCTACCACAATTCATTTTTTTAGTCAACCCAAATGAAATAAAACAAACCAAAATTACCGAAGTTTAGTATTGTTTTTCAGCATGGACACTAATTCGTCGAGCAATCAGTTCAATTTTCAACTGAGGAATTCGACTAAAAAATACTAAATTTCAGTACGTCGTTTTACCGTTCTAGGCTTTTTGACGATTAATAACCTTTCCCTTTCTGGCACATGCAGAGGTTTGATGGATTCCCTAGTAGCACACTTGTTGCAAATTAGAAAAAATAACTGCCATGTGACTCAATTAAGTTACAATCAAGTTGCTGCAACCAAATATGGCATAAATGTGTTGCTTGGGTTGTTTTCCTCCAAATGATTGTCCTTCTTACTTGCACTCCTTTGCACTAAATGAAGTGTGCGTGCGTTAAACTAAGCCTACAGTCCCGTTCCATTTTACTCAATTATTGAATACAATGGTATACCATCTTTTTTTTCTCACGCAAACGTTACTCAACTTTCGTAAAAAGTAGATCTGTTCAATTTTATGAACTTTTTACGAAAATTGAGTAACATTTCCGTGAGAGGAAAAGAGATAGTATACAATTGTACTCAAAAATTAGGTAAAATGGAACGAGAGTGTAATGGACTAATTTACTCAGTTATTATTTTTAGTGAGATATTCGGCAGAAAATGACAGCAGTGAATTTCAGCAGTGAGCAGCCGTCAAATTAGCTTTTTGTTGGGATGTTGGCCGAGCACTCAGTGGTGCCCAATTCGGGAATTTGATTGCCTCTATCGCGTCACGATGGCGGGCCTGATGTAAACGTGGGTCCTCTTCAACATTATCGTCGACTGGAATCGGTATCGCTCGAAGCAGCACGACGTGACGCAGTGTAGCAGCTGTCTTGCGTTCGCCTCTTGACACCACGGTGTGGCAAGTGTGCCGGAGCACACGCCTCCAAGGATTGTGACCCGATGGACGAAGGTGCCCCACTGAAGTGAGCCAACTGTGACGCAAATCACAAGAAAATCAATCGAGATGACGTCCTCAACAGGACCAAAATCGACATCGCCATCATTTCGGAGACGCATCTCAAGCCTGAATTTAGCATCTGAATACCAGGCTACCGGTTTATGTGACTTGGTCGTTGTGGCTCAGATGGAAGAGGAGCTACGATCGCCCTGCGCAACAACATCAACTGCCATATGCTTCCCAAGCAGCACATACCTGTCATTATTGGTTGCAACAATTTGTTTGTGACTTGATTGAGTCACACTGAAGTTAGTTTGATTAATCTGTAATAAGTGTGATACTAGGATCCCGGGCTTCCAGCTGCAGCTTATCGAAGCCATCGGAGTTGAGGTTGAATCTGCCGTCGGCCCTATCACCATAATCGTGGCATATTGTCCAAAGCAAGCCAACGAAACAATGGAACTCGAGTTGGAAGTTGAGAGTTGGAATTAAATGAAAAAATCAGTGGGGTTATGTACAAGACACGACCGGTTGACGTAGACTACGTCAAACCAAATGATGGATTATAATGTCAGGGAAATTCTGTGTGGCTATTGTTAGGCTGCTAGGTTTTTCTTCCTAGAGGTAGGACTCTATCCAACGCGAATCGTTAACACAGCAAAACAACTGTTTATAACACACTACTAATTGGAATTTACAGAGAATGGTGGTTCGGAATATCATGTTCGACATCGAAAATGGTGTCCATGATAGGGAATTTGTTTAAGGTATGCGACGAAGGGAAAACAAGTTTTGCTAATACCACTGGCTGCCAATCGAAAATTTGAAACTGAGAATATTAAATTGAAAATAGCAAAGATGGATTTGTATCTGGTAGGATTATTTGGTGAAAATAAATCAAAGCACCTGCAGGCTTTGATTCATTTTCACTGATTTTATGGATCCGCTGCATAGCACACTGTTGCCTAGTAACGACTTGGCAAAATCCAATATGACTTCCAATCGATCGAAATGTAAGATAAACTCTTATTCAAATAACTCTCTTCAATTAGAAATTGAATTGATTTATTGACTCATCGCGGGTTGCGCCAACCATCTAGGAAAAATGTTTCACCGACAGAGAATTGTCCTGCTCGCCTTCCATGGAGGCTCTCCCGCAAACAGTAGCGTTTTTGCAGTCGTGACGAATAAATCGGCACTAGATTAAATGGCGCACAAACCGAACGCAATATTAATTTAATTCTTATATAAACAACTCTCTGAACTGGAATGGTTGTCCTCAAAAGGACAGATTATTTATTAGTGGGTTGCGCCAACCAGCTGGGTAAAATTCTCCCGACGACTGCGGCGAACGCATCGGCACCATGATATTAGGCGCACAAACCAAACGAAAAAAAAGTATAATTCTTGTATAAACAACTCTTTTAATTAAATTGGTTGACCTCAAAAGGACAGATTATCAATTTATGGATTGCGCCAACCAGCTGGGTAATTTTTTTACCGACGCCTCACCCTCCATCGAGCACCGGGCTAAATTTAAGATTAGTTCTTTAATAAACAACTCTTTTATTTTAATTTATTGCACTCAAAAGAACAGATTATTTCCACCTACTGCTGGTCGCCCCCAACGACGCTTTCTCCCAAACAGCAGCGTTTTCGAAGTCGCGGCAAAATAAAGGGTGATACGGTCAAAATTTGGTCAAGGGAAAACGCGTGTAAATCGGTGAAATCGTTTATTTAAAAAATCAAATTAAATTTCTTTTTCAAGTTCAATTAGTATAAAATTCAGGAAAAATATTCAGTTAGGCTTCCGCTTTTCCAAATCCGAATTGCCGGGCCTTACGCTTAACCCCTGCCATCAGATTTTGTACAGCCACCTTGTCCACCTTCTTCGCCGCAGAAAGCCAGTTTGCCTTGAACTGCTGCTCGTCCTTAGCAGTTTTTTTGGTCTTCTTTAGGTTCCGCTTGACAATAGCCCAGTATTTCTCAATTGGGCGGAGCTCTGGCGTGTTGGGAGGGTTCTTGTCCTTGGGAATCACCTGCACGTTGTTGGCGGCGTACCACTCCATGGCCTTTTTACCGTAATGGCAAGATGCCAAATCCGGCCAAAACAGTACGGAACAACCGTGTTTCTTCAGGAAAGGCAACAGACGTTTATTCAAACACTCTTTCACGTAAATTTCTTGGTTGACAGTCCCGGAAGCTATGAAAATGCTGCTTTTCAAGCCACAGGTACAGATGGCTTGCCAAACCAGATATTTCTTTGCGAACTTTGACAGTTTCGTGTGCTTGAAAATATCTGCTACCTTTCCCTTCCTTTTGCCGTATAAAACTCCTGTCCCGGAAGCTGCTTGTAGTCGGCTTTGACGTAGGTTTCGTCGTCCATTACCACGCAGTCAAACTTCGTCAGCATCGTCGTGTACAGCCTCCGGGATCGCGCTTTGGCCGTCGTATTTTGTTTATCATCGCGATTTGGAGTCACTACCTTCTTGTAAGTCGATAGTCCGGCTCGTTTTTTGGCTCGATGCACGGTTGTAGACGATACACCCAGCTTATTTGCGGCATCTCGGAGAGATAGGTTAGGGTTTTGCTTGAAACTACCGGCAACTCTCTTTGTCGTCTCAGCGGCTTTCGGTTTTCGATTTCCCCCCCCGATCCAGACTTCCTGGCTGTCGACAAACGTTCCCCAAACACTTTAATTACATTTGTAACGGTTGATTTGGCAACTTTTAGCGATTTTGCCAACTTTGCGTGCGAGTAGCTCGGATTTTCGCGATGCGCGAGCAAAATTTTGATACGCTGCTCTTCTTGCTTGGACGGCATTTTGACAACTGAAGAGTGAATTCCAAAATCAAAATAGGAGCAACATTCTACACACACACACCTTCAAAATGAGGGGTGTTCAGGTTTTTTAAATGCAAAATTGAAAGAAATACGTCAAGTTGATATTGACCAAATTTTAACCGTATCGCCCTTTAGTCGCCATGATGAGGTAAGATGGCGGCTTGCACAAACCGACGCGATTGTGCGCCCCCATAATCCGCCATTTTACCTCATCTCGACGATCGCTGTTTGGGAGAGCCTTGCTGCCTGTAACCGCATATCAGTCCCATATTGAAAAACAGCAAACCGAGAAAGCGATCATTCAAGTTGGGAATGCATTTTTCTTGATTCAGTCAGTTTGGCGTACTTTTTTACTCTTTATTTTGATAGTTTATATGTAATAGTATGCATTGTTTACTATACAATAAAAAAAAATGTGTTTTTGAGGAAAAAACGCATTGGGACAAAATATGCAGTTACTTTGTCCATCAAGCATAAATGTAACCGCATACCAGTCCCATTCTGTTTGTTCAACAATGTCGCTCTGATGCGGTATGCTTTGTCATGAGGTTCGTTCAAATATTACGTAAGACATTTTCCAACCATTTTAACTCTCCTTTCACCATGTAGTACATTCATAAGATATGATCAACACGCCTCTCTCTCCATGTAACGTGGCCACAAATGTAGAATTATAAATTTTGAACATAAAAAGACGCGAAACCTGCTCCCGTTATTTAGCGTATAATGTAATATTTGACCGACTGGAACGAGTTGAAAATTGCTGTTCTAAGCTTGTGTTTTATGGAGATTTCACATTTCTTTACGAAATCAAAATGTCCTAGAGCAACCAAATGTTACTATGGTAATAGTGATGAAAGTTCTGTCGACGAAGATTGTGGATTTGATGCGATGACAAGAGCTGGTAAGTTATTTGTATCTAAAATCGTGAAAAAATGCAAGGGTTTTGGTCGAATTTCACTTCTTTCTTGTCGGACAAGAAAGAAAGGGATCATGGCCATTCGATAATGTGAGCCAATTCTTATTTTAAAATGCAGATCAGTTTAAAAGCACTCTGGTGAGGATGCAACATGTGGAAGTTATTGTTCCATAAAAGCGGAAAAACTTGTGTCAGTGGATAATGATCTGCAAGGTTCAGCTTTATGCTCCATCCTCAAATGCAGATCATGAGAAGGTCCGTGATGCATTGAATGATGTTTCACGTTTAATACATGCGGATAATGATTCAGATAGTAGCTTTCTTGCCAAAGAGACGGAGACAATGACCACTGGAACAAAAAAATCGCAAAAAACAATTTCGGAATCCTGACTTAACAGGAAGACGGCGCGGCGCCTTGCTCTTGTTATAAATTTGGAAAATTTCGGATACGTCAAAGAGTGCGGCCATTAGAATTCCAAAGATATATTATCGTGAAGTAAGGATCCCTGTATCTTCACTACAGTAACTCTGTAAAAGGCGAGGACTTGAAGTGCTGCAAATTATTTACAAACAAGTAAGAAAAACTAATTTCAGCTGAGGACTATGATCTGGAAGGCCAACTGAAAAAAAAGAGCCAACCTCAAGGCATTGACGCTGAAAGGAAAAACTAATTAACTTAAAACCATTTTTCCATTGGTTGAGCAAGAGAAGAAGAGATAATTAATGGAATTGTCTCAAACGGGACAAATGGGAGACTGATTGGTAGAATGGATTTTTATACCAATATTTTTCCTGTTTACAATTACATTTTTTGCTTAATTTATTATTTTATTATGTCTATAAAGAGGATTAAACATTTGAGAAGTACAACCATAATTCTAAAAGATGTTAAATATTTTTATTTTACTGCCACTTCTAAAATGGGACTCATATGCGGATACTTTAATAATGGGACTCATATGCGGTTACTTTCAAGATGGGACAAACCCCCTTTTATTTTTTTCACATTTTTTGTAACTAACTGCTAAATTTTATTATTGCTTTCAAAAATATGATAAAAAATAAGGCAATTACGCAACATAACTCAAAAACGTCAAAAAGTAATATGGGACTGATATGCGGTTACAGGCAGCTTGGTACTTACCACCACCAGCTGCCTCTGCTACCAGCTTCGCTGCCGGACGAATGAAGCAGCTGCGACCAGCTACCTGCGACCGGCTCCGCACAGCTTCAATGCTGCCAAACGAATGAGGCAAATTTTTCCTAAGTGTGCGTTTTATACCGTTCTCAGCTGCATGCGAGACGAATGACATGATTGGTTAAAGTCCCTCTCTAACACAAAGAAGAAGAAGATGATGCAAGACGTTCCTTGCTTCGATTTGAAAACTGTGATAGGAAATTTGGTAAATTTACTCTGCAAAATTACATTACAAGACATCACCTTATATTTGCGTTATTTTCAATAGTGTACTATTGTACAAATACAATGTTTTACAATTGAATTGGAACGCGGTAAAATTTTCGATCGATTGTGGAAGAAATCATGTAAATCTATCGTGGTTTATTTGATAACTAAACCAAGCCAATTCCACCGTTGATTCCACTAGACAGTAATGGCTCCAATGATCGCTTGATAGCTCCAGCAGAGAAGGCAAATGAGATAGGTCAACACTTCGTCAGCTCCCAAAATCTTGATCAGAACATTGTCAGTCCACAGTCCAGCTGCCATTAGCGAGCTTGTGAACAACATCCATCTAAATCTCATGTACTTCTCAGCTAACGAACTGTTGACCTATATCAAATCATCTAAGAACATGAAGGGCCCAGGTTTCAATAACATCATGAACTTGGAGCTCAAGCAATTGAGCCCCCAGTTCTACATTCATCTGGCGTTGAACCAATGTCTGTGACTTAGCTACCTCCCCTCGTGCTGGAAGTCAGCTAAAGTCATCCTCATTCCAAAACATGGGAAAGATCCTTCCTCCTCCAAGAGATATAGACTAATCAGCTTTCTCTCAAGATTATCTAAGCTGTTTGAGGAAGCGATCTACCGTCGGCTTCTGTCATCTGCCGACGAGCTCAACATCTTGCTCGATGAGCAATTCGGCTTCCTATGTGGTCGGTCAACAATTCATCAACTTAATCGAGTCATTCACATCCTCAGACGGAACAAGTCTGTAGCAAAATCATCTGCCATGTCACTTCTAGGCATTATGAAGGCCTTGGCCTGAGGTATAAGCTAAAACGATATAATCTTCGCTCATAACCATGAGGCACCAAGAGTGAACATTAATGTTTATGGCTAGAATGAAAGATGTGAAGAGAAAGTGAAAGTTCCGTCAGAGTGCGGCAGGTAGGAATCTAATAGATGTTTTTTTTTGAAAATTGAGCAATAGGGCATGTATCCAATGGTACTCGAACCATGGACGTCAATCTTTGCCTCACATCCCACTGCGGGGTAGGTTGTAGCACACAAGTCCGCCACTTCAACAGGCAAAAATTGACGCATGGGAAAGACGCTCATGTACCACTGTGGCTTGTATAGTTATTCTAGCGATCCATTGTGTGCACTCTGTTTATTGATGCGCACATGGAGAGAACTCTCCTTTTTGGGTTTGTTTTGATTCGCACCGACTGACGATTACTAAAGTCAGTCGGTGCGAATCAAAACACACAAAAAGGAGAGAGTTCCTCATGTGCACACTAAGCAGAGTAGCACACAATAGATCGCTAGAATAACTATACAAGCCACAGTGGTACATGAGCGTCTTTCCATGCGTCAATTTTGCCTGTTGAAGTGGCGGACTTGTTCCGTTGCTACCACCTACGCAGTGGGTATGAAGCAAAGATTGACGTCCATGGTTCGAGTACCATTGAATACATGCCCTTTGCTCAATTTTCAAAAAAAAAACATCTATTAGATTTCCTACCTGCCGCACTCTGACGGAACTTTCACTTTCTCTTCACATCTTTCATTCTAGCCAAAAACATTAATGTTCACTATCGGTGCCTCATGATGATGAGCGAACATCTCCTTCTACATCTTAATCGTTACTTCTCGCACGGAGAATAAATAACATAACAATTAATGGATATAATCTTTCCATCTTCCTGGTGAATCCTAGAGGGTTTGAGCTGTTTAGTGGAATACTTGTAATTATAAATTAGAAGAAAAATTAGTAATCTCCATTAAATTCCAACTATCTTTGCTTATCTTCGACAGATACGCGTATTTCGTCTACAATGTGCAGACTTCTTCAGTGTCTCGTACTAATAACTGGCTTAACAGCCGAGTTAGTAAGTCTGCACATTGTAGACGAAATACGCGTATCTGTCGAAGATAAGCAAAGGTAGTGGGAATTAAATGGAGATTACTAATTTTTTTTCTAATTTATAGTTCCTGGTGAAGTTAATTAAGAATTATTTGTCGTACAGGACATTCCGTGTTTCGCTGCATGGTGCAGTCTCCGATGCGAGAAAGAACTCCAGCGACGATCCGAAGGGAAGTATACTAGGTCCACTTCTGTTCAACTTATTCACCTCGGACATACCCCCGCTCCCTAGAAATGGATCTCTGTCGTTGTTTGCCAATGATACCGCAGTCGTCCACAATGGTAGGGTAACAAGAGCACTCATCGCAAAACAGCAACGAAGTCTGAATGTCCTGTCAGAATTCATCACTGATTGGATGATCTGTATCAACGCAGCCAAGACCCAGGTTATCGTCTTCCCACACTCCAACTCTCTCGAACTTGTTCCGCCTTAGGATTGTAAAATTAGCCTAAACAACACAACGGTGGAATGGGCCAAATCAGCTGTCTATCTGGCGTTACAATAGACAGCAAGCTTATTTTCAGGGAACAGGCTGACAAAACTGTCAAAAACGTAACGTTCTGTTGAAACTACTGTAACCTTTGATCAACAGAAGGTCTACGTTATCCCTGAAAAACAAGCTTGCTGTCTACAAACAAATCATACCAGTTTGGGAGTTTTACGCTAAAGCACATCACCTGAAGTTTCAGCGCGTTCAGAATAAGTTCCTCAGGATGATCTTTGACACTCCTCCGAAGACAAGAACAACTGAGCCCAAGTAACAATTCAAATTCAAAATGGTTTTATCCATGTTTTATGGTAGTTTTATCAAAGCATTATGGAGATCATCTGGTTTTATCAGGGCATTTTCCAAGTTAAGGTGATTTTAATTGATTAAAAGTTCTTAAGAGTGATTAAAGAACACTTGAAGAAACCTCTATAAAACTACATCATTTATAAGTGTAATTCACCTTATAAGTAATTTTATAAGATACTTGAGTCTCCTCTGAAGACATCGATTCGCAACTTTCATAAAACCTGATAAAAGTTTTGAAAAAGTTTTATGACATTCTTCCTTAAGATAAATGTATCTTGAAAATGCTGCCATAAAACGCTCTTAGAACCATTTGGTTTCGAATAAGAGCACATACTCTTGAGAAAGAACATTATGTTAAAAAAATAAACAAACTGGACATTGGATGCCCATAGGTGAAAGAAAATATAAAATAGTGGATCGCTCAAGCGGAAATTCAATAAAAACCTATCCAATATATTGAATATCCTTCATCTCAGCCACCAACGACAATTTTTTTTTACCATCGCTAGATTCCATTAGATTCGCAGCCTACTGAGACTAACTTATCAGAAGGGTCTATGCGTTATGCGTCCTATTTTTTGGTAACGAATCAAATTAAATGGTGCAATGTGTCGCCAGTTGAAAACCGAGAATCATAAATCATGATTATTGGTTTTATGCCTGTTGTGTAAGTTAAACCTAACGTCCCAGGTAGTGCGTTATAGCCATGCGTTATCGTATGTCCACTATCGTTAAATCTAAAGTCGGAAGTGGTGCGCTGGAATTGCTCAGTGATCTACTACACAGCGCACTTCATCTGACGTTAGGTTTAGCATATAGATCAAGAGGAAAAATCATTTTTCGCTCAACTGATGTTTCCGCTCGTAATTCCGCTGCCAACAACATTATGCATAGGCACTTTTGATTTGCGCGGTCACATTTTCATTTTTTATGATGTGCCTTTGTTCACACTGATTTTATGGCTATCTTACGAAAGACTTGTTTATCTTGAGCAATTCAAACAAGTTTTATTCAAGCGTAACTCATATTTTTCAAGAGTAGAACAAATAAAGATGAACTTATCGCGCTCCTCAAAAAGTCTTGTTAGTCTTGTGCAAGAAATATAGGTTTTATTTGCGTTTTATGGTAGTTTAAGATAAAACCATTGGAAAAATGGCGAGCGTGGCTATTCTGGATTCCCTCGGAACGGTAGCCATTTTCATAAATATGCAACAAAACTCTCATTTTTCAATGGTACGAACAAACAATGCTGTTTAAAATACATTTTGAAACATAAAATGGATTGTAGACACAATTTATTCAAGATCTAACTATTTATCAGCCTTGTCACCTAATAGTTGAATTTTCAACTATTTTATTTTTATTTGTTAAATAAGTCAATGTTCTAGCAATAATTCAGAGGCGCATTAAAATTTTCGAACTTTTATGATATAAAACACCAATAAACTGAATGTCGTATGAAAAATTCATCAATTTCAGGCAAAAAACAGATGCATTTATGGTCAATTTTACAACTAATTTACATACGTATCCACTTTGGAAGAGAAATATAGTAGCTTCCACTCAACCATAAACAACAAAAACTCCCCATTCAGCAGAACGAATCGAAAAATGGAATCTTCGAAACATATTTGTGACGGACTGGAAGTGTTCTTAAAGAGGAAAATCATAAAACTATCAAAACTTTGGGTAGTTTTATCATAGTTTAAAGTATGTCTTGAATGTCATTACAAGTATGTACCGATAGAACTATCAAGTTTTAAGCAAACCTTGGGAAATAGTCTTGAGAACCTCCTGGAGTATGGGCCTTTTGGAACTTAAGAGGGTTTTATGTTTTATGTTTTATCGATGTTATGTAGAATATCTAGTTTTATGCTTGGTTTTATCAAATGAGTCTTGAAAACTTCTTCAAGTGTACCTTAAAATTGAATTTGTTACTTGGGAGGTACCCTGTCTGGCCGAGATAAAGATTCTCAAAGAGCGATTCAGTGAGTCTATCAATTGGGACAGAGTGCGCTGCCTGACAGCGAAACACCAGATCATCCGGAATCTGGTTCCGCACCCTTAGGCTTTTCAAATTGTAGTTATAGTTGTAGGTAAAGTAGGTTATCAAATTTTAACAACAATGCCCCAAGAGCTGATCTGAAAATTAATTAAAAACATCAAACACACTAAAATCATAAAAGATTTAAACATAGTTGAAAAGCCCATTCGGCTGAAATACTTGAAAAAAGTAAATTAAGGGGGGGATATACAGTTAGAATTACCAAAACATTTAATTATTTTTTATTACAAAAAAGTTATTAAATTACCCCAAATACGCCTTTTCCCGAGACCCCTTTTTCGGGAAATTTGAACTCCAGTGTTTCTCGCGCCTTTTCGCCTTTTTCGCGAGCAGCAGGTATAAAAGGAACGCTTGAAACTTTAAACGCGTTTTTTCTCAGTAAAAACAGTATTTTCGGGTTTATGCCGGTGATAACCTCGAAAACCAATTATTCGATTAAGCTGAAACTTATAGGATTTTTTTATAGTATTACCTTATAGATCGAACAATATTGGGCCATCGTAAAGCGGAACCTTAAGAAGACTCAAAAGCTGTTTTGAGCGAGAAACCGTTCAAGGCAAACTGTCATTCTGCATGACGAATGGAAGTGGGACAAGGAGACTGTAAAAAATCTTATGGCAGGTGTTAAACGAAGAAGACTCCGGCAATTCGCATTAGGTAAAAGGGAAGCTTAGCTGCTTGAATATTTCTCCTGCATTCTGTAAATTCGGTCATTTAAAAAAGAAAAAGAATTTGACTTATTAATAAAAACTTTGAACGACTCAATAAACATTACTGTCTGGCCAAATTTTTGACTCGGAACACCTTTTAGTATATAAGCGCTAAAGAAAGAAAATAAAAAAAAAACAATTTTAGTAGTAAGTAGAAGTAACTCAACCTGCAATTTGTTTTTTTCGCAAACAACCTAAGTATTTGGCATCCATTTGCATAGGAAAACCACACATTTTTTGATAAGATCGGCCCCGCAGAAACGGGGCAAAGTGCTGCTTGTACTAATAGGCCAAGAACCGGATCTGAAACACTGATTTAGGGGAGTACTTGTAGCTTAAGAGAATAGAGGTTAGTTGGAAGAGTTCGTTTTATTCGTATTGAATACACTTGCAATTGCGTTGCTGTATATTGTAACGTACGTCGATAGTTGCTAACATGGTGGATTTGTTACAAACGGTGTGGATACAACTATTCGATATTCTTTTGGAGCATAGGGCTGTGCGTTTTCTTTTTCAAGCTGGATTGTTTGCTTTCGAACGTTAACAGTTATTTTTAAACCACATGTACGTCACCAAGCATCACTAACTGTAAGTAACTTACCCATATTCAGTGCAACGGGCCTTTTGTTTGTCGAAGGTCGTTAACTCGCTATAATGTATAAATGATAATAGAAATATTGTTTATACAATTGGAGTGCAATTAGCATATGGCCGCGAATAACATGAATGAGTTTTTTGTGAATGCACAATCTCACCTCTGTTTGATCGTTGCGTCATCGGGCTGAAATAGCTAAATAAAAATGACAGCTGCGGTCATTAGGGAATAAACAATGTATTGATTCCATTATCACATTTGCGCACTGTGCGTTCAATAATCCTTTGAGTGACGTTAAAAATAACTTAACAAACAAATAAAAAAAAAAATATTATTTTCAAAAACCATTGCTATAAAAGCCGTGCGAATTGGATTATTTATTAAGTTCGGTTTTCAACCATGAGCAATCTAGTCCGTTTGTT
This sequence comes from Aedes japonicus, assembly GCA_034211315.2. Lineage (NCBI taxonomy): Eukaryota > Metazoa > Arthropoda > Insecta > Diptera > Culicidae > Aedes > Aedes japonicus. The sequence continues at coordinate 54,726 of JASCZW010007347.1, forward strand.
GGTTTCGGTTGGTTTTGCTATGGGCAATTCTTATAGAAGCTCGTTATCAAGGGGCTCGGCCGTGGCAGTAGTCTAGATGGTCACCGGATTCAAATTCCTCTCTCACACAAGCGCAGGAGAGGAACTTCCTTACGAAGCCTCATGAAGACGTTGGTAAGTGTTCAAATACCTTTACAATAGCCGTAAATTTCACTTTCGACTTTACATCCCTCAGGAAACCGGCTGCGAAATTATAAAAAAGGTGTAAATAAAACCAGACCCTTCGAAGCCGGTGCGGGATACTACTATCAGTTCGATATAATGTTGAAGGAAGACGTTGAAGAAAATGCAATTCCTTTGGGAAGCGATACGAGTATCAGGTGGCCGAATGCAGTGGTTCCATACGAGATCATTGGAAGTTTTAGTAGGTTTTTCTATCTTGAGAAGCATTGGAAGGATATTTTAAGATAATTTATTTTTCAACAGGTGCTGCCGAGATAAAAACCATCGAATGGGCAATTCAGCACTATGCAGCTAACACGTGCGTTCGATTCGTTAAACGCACTACTGAGACTACCTATGTAAAAATTGACAACAAAGCAGCTGGATGTTGGTCCTATATCGGAAGAAGCTTGAACAATAATTACAATTTAGTGAACCTGCAAAATCCTTCCTGTATGGAAACTGGCACGGTGGTTCATGAGCTCATGCACGCCCTTGGATTCTACCATGAGTTCTCCCGGCCAGATCGTGACGACTATGTTAAAATTGACCAAGGAGCTCTTGATCCTAAGTATCAAACACGTATGTATTATTGAATTGAATTTCCATACACCGGTAATAATAACCAATAACGACTACTGTTCTGTTTTCCAGAATCGTTCATTGATGCAAACTTTGGCAAACTCTCAGCTGAACAGGCGGAATTGTACGGTATGGAATATAACTACGGCAGTGTGATGCACTATTCAAAGTGGGGAGGAGCGCTGGATTATAGTAGGCCTGTGATGAACAATTTGGTGAGAAGAAACTGGGCTTTCTGGGCTTCCGTTCTGGTTCTGACGATTGCTTTAATTCCAGAAACCGTGGGCTTACAAAGATTTTGGAAACGTTACCGGTTTGTCCGCGTCTGATGTGATTTCCGTAAATATTATGTACTGCAACTCTCCAGTAAGCTGGGAACAATTGAACTTGAAATTTTTACCATGAATTGATTTTTTTGTTCGATTTTACAATTTTTCAGACTAAGGCCAGTACAACAACTACAAGAGCTGTGACGACTAAAGTAGCGGCAACAACCGTGAAGGTAAGTATTGTCATCCGTGATTCTTTTGTTGTGTACGGTGGATGGTGATTATTTAAATTTCTGATAGAATTTGACTCTTTTGCATACACGCTAAGATCAGTTTACCCAAATATGGGTAAAGAATACCCATAATCGCGAAAAGTGCAAATACCCATTTATAGGTACGTTACTACTTACCCATATATGAGTATTTTTTCCATACAAATTTACTCAAATTTGGGTAAAGTAACTTTACCCATTAATAATTATGTGCACTTTTTTGCGATTATGGGTAAATTGAGCTTAGCGTGTAGGTAAAGAGTGAAGGGCGCAAATGTACCTCCCCAGTCACTGAAAAATCGTATATTGTACCGGATGAACGATCGTTTTTCATTGTAAGGTGATCGTATATCTCCTCCACTTTGAACTTATACACGACTTTCTGATAAATAGGTACTGTACCTAGGATGTAGTATTTTGTTTTAAAAATAACAATAGTTCACATTTATTTGGCCCTTAAGCTTATTGCTTGCTCTCAACTTAGAGTACTCATAGTATTTCCAAAGTTATTTGGGCACTTTTCCAGTTCGAATTTTGGATGTCCCAAAATTGACTATTCGCAATGATGTTTTGCATGGTATAATATAAAATATTTATTTTTGCAGCATGAAACTGGTGAAAATTTTAAAGTTTCCGCTACCCAGTTTTTGAACAATTTTAAATTCAAGAACAGTTCAGTCTTCATTACTTTATTTGGAAATTTACTGACATGAACCATTTGAAAATGTTTATGCGAAATGCAAATTTTTCTTATAGTTTCTTAAATTCTTTTTGTATATTAGAATGACGAAAAGTTCTTTTGCTATTGTCATAGAACATTTTCTCACATTAGATTTGTCATTTTTCTGAACAAAATATTGCACCTGTAATGATTGACGTAGTAGTTGATTGTATGAAACATTGATACTGCTTGTAATCAGATGCAATGTTATCATGCGCAATGCACGAAATGAATTTTGTGAAGTTCAGCCAATCGCTGCTTCTCTTCTATCGTACTCATACTTCTTGGTGTTGCTGATGAGGTGGGCAGGAACAATTGATATATCCCAATTAAAAATAAAAGCACTGTCGAGAGTTTGAACTTCGTACTCATTATTAAAGTAACTTTTCAAGAGTTCCGTGACCTAGTCAGTGGTACATTTCGAGTGTATACAGTTGATCTGAAAGTCAATCTTGCAATCACCAGAGGGACGTTTCTATTTTATCTGCTACAAAATATTCGTACCTTTTTGTATTGTATTCGCAAAATGAACGAATTTTCTTTTTGAGTCAACAAAGGTTTCGTCCTTCTGATAATGTTAGCGCGTGTGATATTGAATACGAAGGTAGTTTCCTGAAAAGTACATATCAGTTTCGTTTCAGAAGACAACGACTAGTTGCGTTAGTCCTACAAAGATAAAAAGAAACATTGAATTTTCTGTGTTGTCTAATGAACATTAAGGGAATGCTAGATTTGGCAGAAAATAATGGAATATTTTATGTAAATTTAAACCAGATGACGCCTGAATCTATCCTGTTGTATTAAAAACTGCAAGCATTGGTGTATGGCGCACGAAAGATTGCAAACAATTTCGTTGTTTACACCAATGTTTGCAATCTCAATACAACAGGATAGATTCAGGCGTTCTCTAATTTAAACACATAAAATATTGCATTATTTTCTGCCAGATCCATAATATTCGTTAGACAACACAGAAAGTCAATGTTTCTTTTTATCTTTGTAAGGACTAACTCAACAGTCGTTGTTTTCTGAGAACGAAACTGATAAATTTTTAAGGAAATACAGCTCGTATTCTATATCACGCATGCTATTATCAGAGGACGAATTGCCTTTGTTGACTCAAAGAAAGAATTCGTTCATTTGCGAATACAATACAGGTACTGTAGCGAATAGAAATAGAATCATAATTGATTGCAAGATTGACTTTCAGATCGAGCTAATACACTCGAATGTACCATGACTAGGTCGCAAGTGAAAGTTACTTATTAATGAGTGCAATTCAAATACTCGACTGAATAATATTTTTATTTTGGGATAAATCAATTATTCCGCCCGCCAGCTGCTGTATCAACATCTATGGTATTAAAGAGAGCAGCAGACTCTGGAATTCATTTCGTGCATTGCCGCATGATAACGTGCATCCTGTGCAAACGTATCAACAAGCCTGATCAACTGCCGTCGATAATTACGGAATGACTATTTTTCCGGAAAATGACAAGATGTGTGAGCTGACTATGACTGTAACGAAGAACTTTCGTCGTTCTGAAATATGCAAGGGAATTTGGGAGCTATGGAAAATTTGCATTTCATAAATGACCTGAAATGGTTCATGTCGGCAAATTCAAATAGTAATGAAGACTGAGCTGTTCTTGGTAAAATTGTTAAAAACTGGTAATGAAACTATTCGCCCATTTCATCTGCAAAAATAAATGTCTAGAATGCAAAACATCATTTACGAAGCGTAGTCTTGGGACATCAATTCGGGCCTGAAGCCCAAGTGGCTTTGGAATATATGGTACTCTGGGATCAGGCAAGCAATGGCAAATTGGAAATAATGTGAACTATTGTTATTTTAAGATAAGTACTACATCTAGGTACGTACCTGACTATCAGAGAGTCATATTGTAAGTTGAAATTGAATTTGCAAATCTCCTCACATATATCTAAACGTGCAATATACGTTTTTCATTGACTGGAGGAGTACATTGCGCCCTTCCTCTTTACCTACACGCTAAGCTCAATTTTACTATAATCGCAAAAGTGCGCATGGTCCTTTACCCAAATTTGGAAATTAAGTTGTATGGAAAAAATACTCATATATGGAGTAAGTAATGTAATACCTATAAATGGAATATTTGCACTTTTCACTGATTATAATTATTCTATGTCTATGGAAACTGTCTTAGCAGTAAAGTCTAATCAGAAATTTAAATGAAATCACCATCACAAACACAACAAGAAAAGTCACGGATGACAATACTACCTTCGCAGTTGTTACCGCTACCCGGATCGTCACAGCTCTTGTAGTTGTTGTACTGACAGTCTGAAGGTGTAGATCGAACAAAAATCAATTCATGGTAAAGGAATTTTCGAAACATGATATTCCCCGGCTTGGGAAGGTTGCAGTACATAATGTTGCAATCACATCCGAACGCAGACAAACCGGTAACATTTCCAAAACGTAAACCGGTTTCTGGAGATAAGCAATCGTCAGAACCAGACAAGCCAGAAAGCGGTTTCTTCTTTGCAAATTGTTCATCACAGACTACTATAATCAGCGCTCCTCCCCACTTTGAGAATGGTGCATCACATAGTTATATTCCATACCGTGTCCCAGTACTTTCTTGAGTTTGCAAAGTTGCATCAACGATGGAAAACAGACAGTAGTCGTTATTAATTATTATACCGGTGTATGGAAATTCAGTTCAACTCAGCTCATGCATTGTTGATACTGATCAGGAAACTCCTTTGTGTAGTCGTCTGGCCGGGAGGTAAGTGGGAGCGTCATGGCTGAACCACCGTGTATTCCATGCAGGAAGGATTTTGCTGAGTTCACTAAATTGTAATTGTGTTCGGCTTCTTCCGATAGCAGGACCAAATAAATCCAGCTGCTGTTGTCAGTTTTGCATGGAAATGTCAGTGGTGAACAATCAGACGCATGATGACCAACTGGTGCCTCATTCGATGGTTTATCTCGGCGGCACTGTTGAAGATGGGGTAATGCCCAAAATATCCTTCAATGAAACTCTCAGAAAGACTATAAAACTCAATGTCTCGTGGCCGACTCGTACATATAAACATCGCTTCCCAAAGTGCGTTTTCTTCAGCGTCTTCCTTCAACATTATATCAGACTGATAATGGTATCCGCCTCGAGAGGGTCTGGTTTATTTACGCCTTTTATATTTCCTTGTCATTTCCTATTAAGTCGAAGTGAAAATTTACGGCTATTGCTGAAGCTGTTTCGACGCCGCAACGTCTTCATGAACTTCGGCGAAATCCTCTCTCCATGAAGATTTGAATCAGTGACGAACTGGTATGATAACAGTATTTGCTCATGGTGTAGACGAAATCATTGATAAAATATCAATGTTTTGAAATAATATTTTTGTTTGTTAAGTTATTTGCAACGTCCTCAAGTTGTGGCACGAATGCCTGAAATAACGATGTGGAATCAATCGATGACTGTGACACGGCAATCTGACTGTATTTCAGCAATGACGCAACGATGGGCAGAGGTAGTGTGCATTCTGGAAACTCATTCATCAGTATTCGCGACCATATGTAATTGCACTCAACAAAGTATGATATTTCCATTATCATTTATACGCCTTCGACAAAGGCCCGTTACTGAATATGGGCAAGTCACTTGCAGTGTGATGCTATTGTTTTATGTGGTTTAAAAATAGATGCTGGTGTCAAAACAAACTGTATGCTCCAAAATAATCGGCTGGCTATCGACTGCCGTGTAAATATTAGAAATTATCATTGCATTACGGCAGTAGCGCTAGTGTGTGAATAGTCAGGCAGACCCTATTCCACCAAACTATAGTACTCCTCGTCAGTGTTTCAGATTTATTACAAGCGGCACTTGCCCGTTTCTCAGGTATCGTCTTATCAGAAAGATGGATTTTCCTAATACTGGAAATGGATGCCAAATATAGTGGCCTATGAAAACAAATTGATTTGGTGAGTGCTACTATAGGTGTTTTTTTATTTTCTTTCTTTGCTTATATGCCATTTAATGGAATTTATTAATGACAAACCGTCGTTCAAGTTTTTTATTAATTCTTTTTCTTTGCAAATGACAATTTGGAATACAGAGAAATGTTGGCTAAACTCACACAATGCGAATTGCCGAGTCTCGTTTGGCACCTGCCGTAAGATTTTTTTGATCTCCTTGTCGCCATTCGTCTGTAAATATTTTGGATTTGCCTTGAACAGTCTCGCTCAAGTAACAATATGGAACCAGCTACGATATTTGGCCATTCGATCTATAGATAAACTATAAAAATCCTATAAATTTCAGCCAGTCGAGATAGTGGTACCGAGTTATCGGCATAAACTCCAGCTCTGTTTTGGAAAACGCGTTTAAAGTTTCAGGCGTTCCTTCTAGCATAAAGAAAACTGTGAAAACATGAAATACTTGGAGTTCAAATTTCGAAAGAATAAATTTGTATTTAAGTGAACAATGTAACTTTTGTAATAAAAATAGTGGAAATGTTTTAATTATTCTAATGTATATCCCATATTTACTTTTCCAGAATATTTCGGCCGAATGGCTTTTTCAACTATGTTTCGTCTTTTATGTTAGTGTGTTGATGTACTGTTAGTCTCAGATCAGCATCTTTGAAGTGATGTAAAATTTGATGCCTGCACCTGCAATACAATACAATTTGAAACTGAAATTGCGAGACAGATTCCGGATGATCTGGTGTTTCACTAATCAGGTATCTGATGGGCCTCACTGAATCCTTCTTTGAAGATCTTTATCTCGGCCGAACAGTACCTCCCGAAACAGATTCAGTTTTGGAATTTACTATGAAGAAGTTTTCAAGACTCATTTGATAAGACCAACGTAAGACAGATTCACATGGCAATCGATAAGACATAAGACATAAGGCCCAAATTCCAAAGCCAATACTCAGAGAGGTGCTAGACTATTTCCCAAGGTTGTGATAGTTCTAATCGAGTACATGCACTATGTGACATTCAGACATCTTTAGGCTATACTACTTGAGTTTACGAATAGTTTTATGATTTTCCTCTTTTAGCGTCATTCTGATATGTTTCGAAGACTCCATTTTCATTCGAGTTTGTTTATGGTAGTGGAAACTGCCTTATTTCAAAGTGGATACATGTAATTAATTGGATAAGTGTGCAAATATCCTTTGCCCTTACTAGTGATGGGTGACATTCAGTTGTGAAGCCATAGAAATTCGATGCTGGAACATTGACCTATTTAACAAGGTAAAATAAGTAGTTGAAATTCTTGACCAAGGTACAAACAGTTAGATCTTGAATCGTGTGTCTGCAATCCATTTTATGTTCAAATGTATTTTAGGCAACATTGTTTCATTTCATGCCATTGAATTCGGAGTTTGTGCATGACTAAATGAGATGGCTACCGTTTCGAATCAGGTGTACGCTCATGACCTCAGTAGTTTTATCTTAAACTCCCATAAAACACTGATAAAACCTGTATTTTGAGACAAAATTTAACAAGGCACTTTTTGAAGACGCGATAAACATTCATTCTATAGCTGAAGTATGATTGCCTTGAATAAAACTGTTTGAGTGCTCAGAGATAGTGGGGCCTTTCATGGATATAACCGTAAAATCAGTGTGAAAGGCACGTATAAAATGAGATGTGACCATATCAAAGTGCTATGTGTTGTGGCGAACTGAAACGTAGTTGACGAAAATGATTTTTCTCTTGATATATGCTAAACGTCAATTGGAGATTTGCGCTGTATGGTAGATCGCTGAGCAATTCCAGCGCACCACTCCATCTTTAGGTAACGTGAATGTGACAACGCAAGCTATAACACGCTACCCCTGGACATTAGGCTTGCGCAACGAAGCCAAAACCAGTAATCATGATTTATGATTCTCCTAACTGGCATTTATTCACCATTTAATTTGATTCGTGCACTAGGACGCATAACGCCCTTCTGTCGTTATCTCAGTAGACTCTCGAATCTAATGGAATCTGGCAGATGACAAAGCAATTGTCGTTGGTAACAATGAAGGATATTCAACATATTGGATAGATTTTATTGAATTCCTTGAAGAACGATATTTTCTTTCATATGGGTAAATCAATGTCCAGTTTGTTTATTTTTATGTGATCTTTCTCAGAGTATGATATGCTATTCGAATAAAATGGATTCTAGGCTTGTACATGGCGGCATTTTCCAATACACATCTTGGGAAGAATGTCATAAAGATTTTTCAAGCTTTATCAGGTTGGTGCGAATCGTGAACCTCAAGTAATGTATAAGTACTTACATAGATGAATTACACTTATAGATGATGTAGTTTTATGGGGTTGAACAACTAGTGAACAAGCAATCACTCTTAGAGGAGCAATCAGTAACCTTGGAGAGATACTCCTGATAAAACCGGATGATCTCCCGCACCGTAAGTATGGATAGGCATTTAGTGTGCAGATAGGATATTCTTGTCTTCGGAAGTGTCAGATCATCCTGAAGACATTCTGAGCAGCTGAAACTCAGGTGATGAAACAGCGTAAAACTCCAGATATTATGATTTGTTTGTAGACAGCTTGGCTTGTTTTCAGGGATGGCATGGCCTTCTGTTGATCAAGGTGCAATAGTTTCAACAGGAACGTTACGTTACACTGACTATCAGTATGACTACAATGGCTTGCTATGTGTAACGCCAGATAGACAGCTGGTGGCCTTCCCACCATTGTGTTGTTTAGCTATTACAATCTAGACGGAACAGAGATTCAGAGGAATTAAGTAATGGAAGGCTGATAACCTAGTGTAAACCGTTGATACTGAATCATCAATCAATCGGTAATTCTGACAGGAGACATTCAGACTTCGTTATATTTACGCGATAATTACCCACTACCATTATGGACGACTGCGTATCGAGCAACGACAGGGTAGAAGTGACGAGTATATCAGATGAGTTGAACAGAAATGAACCTAATACGCCAGCGGATCGTCATGAGTTCTTTTCTCATCGAAGGCTACGCCATGCAACAAGCTACCGTGTAATACATTTAAATAATTCTTAATTAACTTCACCAAAAATTATAAATTAGAAAAATTAGTAATCTCCATTTTAATTCCCACTGCCTTTACTGCTTATCTTCGACAGATGCGCGTGTTTCGTCTGATGTGCGGACTTGCTAACCGACATTTGGCAGTTGTGAAATTACGAGACGCGAAAAATCTGCGTATAGCGAAATCTGTCGAAGATAAGCAGATAGTTGGAATTTAATGGAGATTATAATTTTTCTTCTAATTATAATTGCAAGTATTCCACTAAACAGCTCAAACCCCATCACCGGAAGATGGAAAGGTATATCCATTAATTGTTATGTGTATTCTCCGTACTTGGCATTAGATGTAGAGAAGATGTTCGCTCATCACCATGAAGGCACCGAGAGTGGACTGTATAATGTTTTGGCTAGAATGAAAGATGTGAAGAAAGTGTTGAAAGTTCCGTCAGAGTGCGGCAGGTAGGAATCTAACTAGAATGATTTTGAAAATTGAGCGAAAGGGCATGTATCAATGGTACTCAGAACCATGGACGTCAATCTTACTGCATCCCACTGCGGGGTAGGTTGTAGCAACGGAACAAGTCCGCCACTTCAACAGGCAAAAATTGACGCATGGAAGAACGCTCGTCGTGCCACTGTGAAGCTGTATGGATTATTCTAGCGATCTATTGGCGATGCACTCTGTTTACTGGCATTGCGCACGCCGGGAAGAACTCTCTCCTTTTTGGGTTTGTTTTGATTCGCGGCACGACTGACTTTAGTAATCGTCAGTCGGTGCAGTCAAAACAAACAAAAGAGAGTTCCTGTCCCATGACATCAATAAAACAGGATACACCGTCGCTGAAGATGGCTATACAAGTACGTCAGTTGCTGGTAAGTGGCAACTATTCCGTGCTGGCCTGCCGCAATTAACGAACAGATTGACGTCCATGATTTCATTGAATACATGCCTGTGCTCAATTTTCAGAAAACATCTATTAATTTCCTGCCACCTCTGGGCATTTCACTCCTCTTCACATCTTTCATTCTAGCCATAAACATTATTCACTCTTGGTGCCTCATGGTATGAGCGAAGATTATATCGTTGTATACCTCAGGCCAGGCCTTCATATGCTAGAGAATGCCATGGCCAGATATTTTGCTGCAGACTGTTCAATGAAGTAATGACTCGATTAAGTTGATGAGTATTGAACGGCCAGGTACTCATCGAGCAGATGACTCGTCGGCAGGTGACTTGAAAGCCGGCAACAGATCCTTCATAAACGGCAAGATAATCTTGAAGCTGATTATCTATATCCCCTTGGAAGTGGATCTGTAATGAGATGACTGTAGTAATAAGTCTGGGTATTCCTTAGATAAACAGAACTGGGGGCTCTGTGCCCAATCAACTCCAAGTTCATGATGAAGACAAATTCTCTGTTCTTAGATGATTTGTTATAGGTCAGCAATTCGACTGGAAATTACATGGATGTTATTCTAGCTCGCTAATGGCAGCAGACTGTCTTGACATGTTCTGATCCAGACAGATATTGACCTCTGGAGCTATCAAGCATTGGGCCATTACTTCTGCAATTAGATGAAGCGGTAGACAAACTGATTTAGTTATCAAATGGTGATGAATTTATGATTTCTTCATGATGATCAGCATTTACCATTCCCATTCAGTAATGAAACGTATTCTCCTTCTGATAGTACGCTGTGGATAGCAAGATATAGTGCTCGGTACACAGATGTGCAAATTTCCTATCTGTTTTCCAGATCAGGCAGGAGCATCTTGCATCATCTTCTTGTGTTAAGAGAGGACTTTGGCCAATCTGTCATTCGTCGCATGCAGCATGAGGCTGTATAAAACGCACGCCTAGAAGGAAAATTTAACACTCATTCGACTGGCGGCGATATGCGGGAAGCTGATCATAGTACTTTGTCGCAGCTTCTCGACAGCGAAACTGGCCAACAGAAGGCAGCAGTGACAGTAGTACCTATAACCGTAATCCCGTAATTACTTTGACATTTTGGTCCATGTACGTAATTGCTATTTTATCATGTGCAAGCAATAATAAAATTTGCTTGATTAGTTACAAAATGTGAAAATAAAGGGGTTTATCTAAAGTAGCCGCATGTAATCCTCACATTATAGAAGTATCACATATGAAGTCGAAGTGAAACAAAATATATTTAACATCTTTGGGAGTAGTTGTACTTCTCCAGATGTTTAGTCACTCTTTTTTATGGAACAAAATGAATGGAATTAGGCAAAGTATATTGGTAGCTAGGCAGGAAGAAGGCATGATTGGTATAAAAATCCATTCTGCAATCAGTCTCCCATTTGTCCCGTTGTAGTCGATGACCATCTATTTCTTGTAAACCAATGGAAGATAGTTTTAAGTTAATTGGATTTTCCTTTTTCAGCTTGTCAGTATTCTTGTAGTGGCTCTTTTTTCAGTTGACGCTTTCCAGATCATGAATCCTCGGCAATTAATTTTCTTGTTTGTAAGTAATTTGCCTGGCACTTCAAGTCACTCCTTCTTTACAGGTACTGTAGTGAAGATACAGGGATCACACTTCGCGATATGTCTATCTTTGGAATTCTAATGGCCCTCGAAATTTTCCAGATTTGCGAGCAGGTATATGTTGAAGTCAGTTCCAGATTGTTTTGCGATTTTGTTCAGTGGTCGATGTAACAACTGAAATATATCTAGTCATTAATCGCATGTATCAAATGACGTGAGCATCATTCAATCATCACGGACCTTCTCATGATCTGCATTTGAATGGAGCATGAAAGCAGACCTTGCAGATCATTATCCACTGACTATCGCTTTTATCAGGTAATGCTCCATGTACATCCTCGCCAGAGTGCCACCGTGATCTGCGACTGGAAATAAGAATTAGCTCGCATTATCAATGGCCATGATCCTTTCTTTCTTGTCCATGGCAAAACCCATTCCGCATTTAGACTGCAAATAACTACCAGCTCATGTCATCGCATCAAATCCTGATTCATTTTAGACTTTCATCACTATTACCATGAAACATTTAGTTGCTCTAGGGTATTTTGTTTCGTGAAAATGTGAATCTCCATGAAACACGAAACTCAGCGTTCCAATCGATCAAATATTACGTATACTGTGAAATGGCAGGGCGGGTTCGCGTCTTTTATGTTCAAAGTACTATAATTCTACATTTAATGACATTATGGAAAGGCATGATTGTCATATCTTATGAATGTACTACATGGTGAGAGTTAAAATGGTTGGAAAATGTCTTACGCGGAACCTCATGACAAGCGCATCAGACATTCAGACAGGCATCAGTTGATGCGGTTATGCTTGATGGACAAGTAACTGCATATTTTGTCCCAGTAAACATTTTTTCCTCAGAAACACATTTTCTTGTATAGTAGGCAATGCATACTATTACATATAGGCAATATCAAGAATAAAGGCAAATACGCCAGAGCTGACTGAATCAGAAGATGCATTCCCCCAACGAACTTCTCGGTTGCTATTTTCAATATGGGACTGATATCTGATTTTAGGCAGCAAGGCCTCTCCCAAACGCGATCATCAGATAGTAAAATGTAGTTATGAGAGCGCACAATCCTCGACAGTACCAAGCCACCATCTTACCTCATGGCGACTAAGGCGATACGGTAAAGACACAGTCAGTATCAACTTGACGTATTTCTTCCAGTTTTGCAATTAAAACCTGAACACCCCTCATTTGAAGGTGTGTGTGTGTAAATGTTAACTCTGTTCTGTTGTCAAAATGCCATCAGAAGAGCAGCGTATCAACAAGCGCATCACCCAAAATCGAGCTCTCATCACGCAAGTGTAAAATCCTTAAGTAATCAACCGTTACAAATGTAATTAAGATGTTTGAAATTCGGCTGACCAGATGAGCCGAAGCCGCTGGCAAAGTTGCCGGCGTTCAAGCAAAACCTAATGCCGAGATGCCGCAACGTCGCTGGAGTGTATCGTCAACCGTGCGAAAAAACGGTATCGACACAGAGGTAGTGACTCAAATCGCGATAAACACGACGACAAACTCTGGAGGCTGTACTGCGGCTGATGCTGACGAGACTGACTGCGTGGTAATGGGCGGCAAACCTACGTCGAAGCCACGCTCGGTTTTGAGTTTTATACGGCAGAGGAAAGGCAGCGATCAGCGCCAGCTGCGAAACTGTCAGAGACTAAAAATATCTGGATTTTGGCAAGCCATCTGCTACCTGTAACGAAAGCGGCATTTCATGGCTTCGGGACTGTCAACCAGGGGTTTACGTGAAAATGTTTGAATCGACGTGCATCTTTCTGAAGTACGCGTTCCATTAACATTTTGGCCAGTTTGGCATCTTGCGTACGGCCATCAACGGCATATGTGTGCATACACCACAACATGTGCGGAGTGATTCCCAGGCAGGCCTCGCGCCGAATCCGCATGATTGAAGAATGCTGGGCTGCGGAACCTAAGAAGACGAAAACAGCAGGACGAGCGGCGGATTCAGGACAGAGCTATGCCGTACTGAAGGCGAAGCAGATGGCTGTACCAAATCTGTTGGCAGGGAGTCAGGCGTAAGGCATTGTAGTGGTGCAGAAAGTACGGAAGTAGCTGAACTATCTTCTGCAATTTTATACTGATGGGAGAGCAGAGAAATTTTGAATTTGATTTTATATAAAACGATTTCACCGATTTGCGTTTCCCTTGATATCACCCTTTATTTGCCGCGTGCCTTCAGCGCTGTATTTTGAAGCGTCGTTGGGGGCACTGGAGAATATCTATTTAACTGAGTGTAATAAAATTAAGATAGGGATTTATTAAGAGCTAATCTTAAAATTTAGCGGTAACTCGATGAAATTGAACGTCGATAAAAAACGCAGCTGGTGTCATAATCCATGATGTCTGTCGCTTGAAGACTCGGCAATTTAGTAAAGTTGTTGTAACCGTGGCTT
>JASCZW010007348.1:0-68723 GCA_034211315.2 Aedes japonicus
CTCGTAAGACTTCGACCAGTTTTGACAAAGATTTCAACGGTTTCTGCCCCGGAAACTCCTCCAAAGAAACCATCTAACTGTGAAAATAAACCGCCTGACATTTGGAAATTTCTTCGGAAACTATAGTAACTCTCAATGGCAGCATCTGCAAGGTCCACTGGAGTCATCCTCTCGTAATATTGTCTTGTCTTCAAAATATTCCTTCATTAAGTAGAGTCCCTAGACTTATGTTAACAAATAGTCCGAACATTGAAAATTTCGAACAATTATGCTGAAGATTTGAAGCAGCGTCTTGTCGAAAAATGCAACTTTTCGGATCGGAAATGTCTAAAACCTATAACTCCTTCAATTTTGAGTCACGAAATACCATACTCAAAAACATCAACATTTGCGAAAGATTTATAAGTATTTCAATTGGAACGAACTCACCAAATCCATCAACGAATGAAACTGGTGACAAGCAATAAGCACAGGCTGAAAATTCCCTCTGATCTTGAAGTAGCAATGCTAGAAAATCCCAACTAAAATCTGTCCCATTAAGATTGTGGAACAAAGTGCTGCCAAAATGTTTCGCCTGACAGTTTTGTCAGCAGCACCCCAAATCTTATTAGGAACTTCCTCAAATCGTCTGACCTTATCTCTAGCTATGTTCGAAAATTCTTCTTAAAAATCTGGAAAATCTTCCGTGGTAACCATGGACGACAAACTCCACCTCTATCTACTGGAATCTCCTCCATGGGTAACTTCTGAAATGTAGTAAGAGTCGGCAGTATTTCCGGCCGTTCTACCAGGAATATTTGGAAACTGGTTCAATGATTGAAGACTTTTTGAAAAATGCATTTATGGACAATCTATCACTGAAATCAAGAACAAAACACCACACTGCTCGACTAAGTGATTTTCATTCCGAATCCAATCCAATCCAAATCCAATCCAAATCCAATCCAAATCCAATCCAAATCCAATCCAAATCCAATCCAAATACAATCCAAATCCAATCCAAATCCAATCCAAATCCAATCCAAATCCAATCCAAATCCAATCCAAATCCAATCCAAATCCAATCCAAATCCAATCCAAATCCAATCCAAATCCAATCCAAATCCAATCCAAATCCAATCCAAATCCAATCCAAATCCAATCCAAATCCAATCCAAATCCAATCCAAATCCAATCCAAATCCAATCCAAATCCAATCCAAATCCAATCCAAATCCAATCCAAATCCAATCCAACCAATCCAAATCCAATCCAAATCCAATCCAAATCCAATCCAAATCCAATCCAAATCCAATCCAAATCCAATTCAAATCCAATCCAAATCCAATCCAAATCCAAATCCAATCCAAATCCAATCCAAATCCAATCCAAATCCAATCCAAATCCAATCCAAATCCAATCCAAATCCAATCCAAATCCAATCCAAATCCAATCCAAATCCAATCCAAATCCAATCCAAATCCAATCCACATTCAAAATCAGTCAATCTTCACTTCTTGACAATTTCTACATTGAGATGATTGTAGAGTACATCTCTATAAACTCCGGACAGTTTAGTATTTTCGAACGCAAACTCTGTTGACGTATAAATAAAATTCTGGAATTCCCGCATATCTTCCGATGTTTTCTGGGATTTCCTATGTTTGAAATCGTTGAACCTTGAAACATTTAACGAAAATCCTTCCTTGGAAAACCTAGGCACACTTTCTCTTGCCTGGAATTTCTCCGCGAAAAGTCTTCAATTCCAATTCCAATTCGGATAACCCTAGAGTTTTTTCTGGAATTACTTACCTTGAGATCGTGGGCAATCTTGGATGCCTTGGATATCTTTGGTTTCGGAAGAAATTTCAGTTATTTACGGACACCATCTACCCTGTCGGACATCATTTACTCCTGCGTTGAAATCGTTTATCCTTTGGCAAATTCACCGAAATTTCTTTCTTGAATTTCCATCACCGGCAAATTCCATTAGAAACACATCTCTAATCTTCAATGGCAGCACCTGAAAAAGCTCGGGAAAAATATATCATCTGTAACTTGCATTAGCACACCGAATCTTTCCCTAATTTTTTTTGGAAATATCTCCATTGGAATAGTTAGACAATCATTTGGAGATTCTACCGGAATTTTTTCTGGAAAGAATTTTTCGAAAACGTGGACAGCCTCCATTGCTATCAACTGAACTCTCCTTTATCCAAAACGGTTTTGAATCTCCATAAAAAATATCGGAAAATTGCGTAGAAAATGTTCGTCCAATATTCCTCCAGAAAATAGTTAATAATTTTTCGGAACTTGTACCTCAGGCGTCTGTAATAAGTTCATCGATTTATTTTATCTCATCTCTTGCGATGGAATCACTTGACTTTCCCTAACAGGAAAGTCAGCAAATACGTTGGATCCATTCAGAAACTTAATTGACGGCAATGTTGGCAACTCCTCCATAAAAAAATGGAATCGCTTGACTTTCTCTAACAGGAAAGTCAGTAAATACGTTGGATCCATTCAGAAACTTAATTGACGGCAATGTTGGCAACTTCTCTATAAAAAAAATGGAATCGCTTGACTTTCTCCAACAGGAACGTCAGCAAATACGTTGGATCCATTCCAGAAACTTAATCGTTGGCAACTCCTCCATAAAATAAACTTTCCGCCGAGAGCGTCTGTCGGATTTTTTGTGGAAATTTTCCGAAAATGACGGATTGACCATCACCGGCAACCTTGGGAAGTCCTTCGAAATCACTCGAATTATTCCAAATCGGATGTCAAATTTTCGCTGGCTCGTTTGGAAATCTTCGCACAAATTAACCTGGAACCTTCTCAACCGAAATGTTTAACAGTCTTCAGCCTCTTTGGGTTAGAGAAGTCAAAAATTTGACGAAATGATCAGAATTATCCTCCTTTGGAGTTAGTTGAAGCCTTTGTCCAAATTGTTTGAAAGTTTTATCGCTAAAATCGTTTGGAATCCTAATTGTCGGCAATATTGGCAACTCCTCCATAAAAAAAGCTTCCACCAAAAGCTTCCGTCGGATTATTTGTGGAAATTTTCCGGAAA
Organism: Aedes japonicus; assembly: GCA_034211315.2. Lineage (NCBI taxonomy): Eukaryota > Metazoa > Arthropoda > Insecta > Diptera > Culicidae > Aedes > Aedes japonicus. Next base: position 3,052 of record JASCZW010007348.1, read on the forward strand.
TGACAGATCGACTGTCTCCTGCAACCTTGGGAAGCCATTCGAAATCACTCGAATTATTCCAAATCGGATGTCAAACTTTTGCTGGCTCGTTTGGAAACCTTCTCAACCGAAATGTTCAAAAGCCTTCAGCCCTTTTTGGTTAGAGAAGTCAACAATTTGACGAATTGATCAGAATTATCCTCCTTTGGAGTTAGTTGAAGCCTTTGTCCAAATTGTTTGAAAGTTTGTCGATAAAATCGTTTGGAATGCTAATTATCGGCAATCTTGGCAACTCCTCCATAAAAAACGTCAGCCAACTCCATCAAATTTTTGTCGCAATTTTCTGGAGTGATCTAGCTGAAAAGGTTTCATTAAGTCACTGAAATTGATTCGAACCTCCCAAGGAACGTCACCAATTTAACAATTCATGACCGCTGTAAACGCCACATAAGCTTGGTAAATTTCGATCCCTGCTTGGTTCTTGTCAAATGTATCCAAAATTTAAGTTTAACGTTTTATCGAACTACAAAAAGATCTTTTGATATGCTGTGTTAAGATCTGAAGTTGCCACTTGATTGGGAGGTTGCATTCATTGACACTGTCCGGATAACAACTTGGGTTTCATGAAAAACATAATTTCCATTTGTGGAATACTGTACAACCTCTAAGCAGCTTCAATTTAAGAGAGTTGAGAACTTATCCAAACCAGTTGTTGAAACCAGTGGAATTTACCGTGAACCTCTAGAACCAAAAACAAAAACCATTTTAACTTGCAGAAAGCCCATTTTCAGCCGAAGAAAACTACTCTATGGTGGAACAGAACAAGCAATACTGACCTTCTAGTCGAGCTTTGAAGTGTGCGTTGCAAGATTCTGAAGAGCAGGTATGATTATAAATCAAAAAACATGAAAGTTGAAAGCCCTTATTACTCTTGCACAGACATCAAATCGATGGTAACAAACACGAAACCCCACGTAGGTCCGAAATCCGACCGAATTAAATCTTCGACGGCAATAGAGCCAAGTTTCCAGCTCCAATTTCACGATTGCAGAGGAACTCACCCTGAAGCACTGTAGATGACGGACATCCTTGAGCCTCTCACGTGATTCATGCTTCTGAATGACTTTGAAGCATACAGAATCTTGGGAAACGCCTGGTTTGTCCATCTACTCCATCTTCGAATAAGCCCTTATTCAGTATTTTTTTTCCCATTTTACCTGGGGCAAATGGGATAACTTAGGGTATGCTCTGAATCATTACAATTTGTTAGTTATAATTTATGTTTAAAAAAAAAGAGATCTAATCTAAATTTAAAAAAAAATATTGTCGTTATTCCTATTGTAATTGTCCAGAACCAAAAAGCAAAAAAAAAAGAAGCTGATTAAAAGCTGAATAAAAGGGTTTTCAGTTAAAGAAGTTAACTTTTGGCTGAATAAGCATTGTTCAATTTTTGCTGGGAAGTCAGGCACTTCAGCAGTGTTCTTCTATTGGCAGCATCTGAAACTTCATTTGAAAGTGTCCGCAATGTAAAATTATTTTAAAAGATTTCAAACAGATTCAGGTGGTTGAAGGTCCCTTTAAAAACTTTCTACGATTCTCACCGGAAAGGTTTGGTACCAACTACAGAAACGACCAAGTAGAAACTCGATGTTTCAGGAGAACTTCATTGACAATAAAGAAACTCTAACCTTTTCGCTTAAAAAAACAAGAGCAGAATGGCAACTGTAATACTTTCACTTCACTTTCTTAAAATTACAATTTCTAAGAACATTCATTGCCAAATCAATTTTCGATAAACAGTTTCGAAACCTCGATCAATTTCGACTCTTCCTAGCTCACTTTTTCCCATTAAAAGTATTCTGAAGGCAGATTTCTCAGTGCAGCCATTATTCAGCCCAGAAGCTTATTAAGCAGCACCTTCCTACCGCACGACCAAAAATCGACACACTACACCCACGATCACCAGCAAACCTATGACCATCGCGGCAATTCCCGAGAACTGCACGTAATTCCATCCCGCCGTAGAATCCCGCTGTTCGTCGTGCCGAGCCAGCAGCCACAGTTCAGCCTGCGATCGCTCGGTGCAGTTACTAAACGACCTGGCTCCGCGGGTTCACCTCGCGGAACTCGATTCCTGAAAGTGCAAAATACTGAGAAGTTCCGGGTACTTGAAAATGTCCTGCCGGACAACTTCCATCGGCAGCAGCACAGGCAGTACGTCGTATTCCCCCTCTTTTCGGCGATCGTAAGGTAGAGATGTGAACCCTGATTGAACAGATAGGTCTCGGTCACCGGGTATCGCTTGAACCTGCTGCCTTCGTAGGCGGTCTGAGTCCAAACGGCCATTTCCATCCGCCAGCAGGAGTAGTAGGTTTCACGTGCCGTGAAGCGAAACATCCGCTGGTAGTCGCATGTTCCGAAGACGACCAGTCAGGAAAACTGGCCGATGGACTTGCCGTGGTATTGAAACTCGATGCAAGGCTTTTGGTACATCTGGTACAGCAAATCTCCTTCGTGGTTCCCGAGGGACTGGATTTTGCGACTTGCCAGCATGGCCTGATAGCGGACGGTTGGGGTTGTCAACGGCCGTGGGCAATTGTTGAATAGTTGCGATTGAACGGTGGCCAAAAGGGCTAGCATGGCGAGAAGGAACTTCGATGGGAACATGTTTCCGATGGTGCGCGAGTTTTCACTGTGAGTCGGGTATGATGGAGTGATTGGTTTTTAGCTTATTGAGTATTGCAATCGGTAATTGCCGTCGGTTCGATGTTCCTTGCGGGGCATTTAATTATGAGTTAGGGACGGTTGTCTGTTGGGAATGAACACCAGACGATGAGGGAATTGGGAATGAACCTCAATTTGGCACGGATTCCCACCATCAGAATGTTGTCTTCCGAGGTATTTGTTTCATTGAAGGGCGAATGAATCGCAATCATTTGTGATTAAGCTATCAAATCTCTAATAGGGAAAAACTATATGGTGTAACAGAACAAGCAAAACTGACCTTCTAGTCGAGCTTTGCATAACAAGATTCTGAATTTTAAAAGAGTATGTATGATTATGAATAAAAAAAACATGAAAATTGAAAGCACTTACTACTCTAACACAGACATCAAATCGATGGTACCAAAACGCGAAACCTCACTCAGGTCCGAAATGCGACCGAATTAAATCTTCGATGGCAAAGAGCCAAGTTTCCATCTCCAATTTCACGATTGCAGAGGAACTCACCCTGAGCACTGTAGATGACGGACGTCCTGAACCTTCACGTGATTCATGCTTCTGAATGACTTTGAAGCATACATCTACTGGGTGCGCTTTCTTGTTTCGACCGTCTCGTGTGTACATTTCAGGCCTTACTGGTCAAATCTAGAAAAAGCTTTCTCCACTCAATCGTCCGAATTTTCGCTTGAGTTACGTAACCTTATCGGTCTAAGTCGTTGTTTTGAAGGACCATACCTACATTGGCAGTTATTGAACTGTTGACACTGTTCTGGACAACATCGAATGACCTTTGGCCAGGATCACAGGAAACGGATTGGCTAGTCTTTCTCAATGTATAGATCGTGACCAACTAATTTCCTAAGATTACCCGTGTCGGTAAAGAAGTTTTGAGAAATGCAGTTGTAGAGCATCATCAGTTCTTCCGTTAACAAGTAGGATTCCCGAGCTTGTCAACAAATGTGTACAGTTCGAGAGGTGCGACTCTCTCTCTCTCTCTCTCTCTCTCTGCGGTACAACGAAATTTCTAAACTACTGTTGCAAGGTGCTCGCACGGTTGGTAGATAGAAAGAAGATTGATGAAGATTTTTATGATTTCCGGAAAAAAATTTAAGGAAGATGGCTGTAGATTTTTTCAGATGTAAGGGAAACAAACCGGGTTTTTTGAAGATTGATACGTAATAACGGCATTCTACACATATCTGAAATTGGTTCAGTTATAATAAGTAGCATAAGTTATATAAAACCAAATTAAGCTGATTTAAAGCTGAATAAGCCGATTCGTAGTGCACTAATATTTGTTTGAGGTTGCTATTATTTTGAACTCAATGTTTGTTAAGATACTCTTACGGATGGAATCTAATATCCGGATGTCACTATAGAAAGTTTAATTTACTTGGACATCTTGAGCGATACGAAGCAACCACTGTTCAGCTTGTAATAGCTTATTCTGTTGGATAGAAACTATCACCATCGACAGACTCATTACAGGGTCCGGCAATTGTGGCTTAGAGCAGACTTCGGCCTCCAACACACTCCAGATAGTCCGGAGTCCATAGGGTTCTGGTCCGGCGAACTCGCTTGCCACTCTAAGCTCGGAATGAACCCTGGGAAACGTTCCGAAATTATTAGAGTTGTTTGTTTCGCTTTATGAGCCGGTTGATCTTCACTCCTTCAGAGACAAAAACAAACGGAGTCCGGCCATCACGGGTGATTCCGGCCCAAAACTTAGTCGCGAAATGCCCTTCTGACGTTTTCCAGCTCAGAATTTGCCATTCCAATATAGCATGTGAAAGGAATATATGAATCTTGTGCGTCACTAATTAGTCTGGAGGGCAAACATATTTCTCGGTAGAAAAAAGTTTAATTGCATCGACCAAAGCATATAACTTTGTGAGACCATTCCGGTTGCGAAAACGGTAAAAAAAACTTTCAACCTGATTTCTATCTACAGAAACTTCATTCTCGTTTTTTTTCTTTAACTAGTTCATTTATTCGAGAGGCTCAATTGCGTTAGCTTTACCGAGCCGATAATCCATGTTTTTTATGTAATTTAGTGACTTATTCTAATTTACTCGCGGTTTACCCGAGGTTAAAATAGGTGACATTTTTTGGGGATGGGTTGGACAAAGCAACATGGAAAAGGCATTCTGTAGCCTCATCAGACAGTTTAGTCTCGTTGAAAGTTCTTATTTTTGCTACCTTATAGACTACAAGATTTGCCATTATTCGCAACGAGATTACTAGAAGGCGTATTCTGGACTCTTCATACGTTTGTTTAGTTGTTTCTTAAATTTGAAAGCTGTGAAACATTTAGAAAAAAAAACCAATACACTAAGTTTTGTCTTTACCGCACGGCTCTGTGAACGAAGATATGGCTGGTTTTACCCCACTTCCCCTTATTTTCTTGAAAAGTCTATAGATATCTTTGCTCGGAGAGGCTCAAGATTAACCAAATTGGACTAGTTCTATGTGAAATTTCCTGGAAAATCGAATAGAGGGTTTTCAACCACCGCATGACTCTGTGAACAAAGATATGGGGCAAAAATAAACATTTGAGTTAAAAACCTAATTGACTGGCCATCCTGAATATGAAGAAGTTCCGCAAGAAAAAATAAATGCTTTCTTAATAGTGTTAAGCGTTGTTCTAGAATCAAACATTTTTGTATCCTTCTTGGATGTTCTAGGTCATTCAAAATTACTTGACTTCGAAACTTCAGATCTACAGTTGTATTACATATTGCATGAACCTTTTGGTATGTCAACAATCTTTATTTGATAATTTTGTGATGCCCTAGGTCATCCAAACTGTCCTTGAGTTCAGAACCTATGATCTACAGTTGTAACAGTCATTTTTAGGCACTACAAAGTTGAAATACATATTCAAACATATTCAAGCAATATTCTGACACGTTCACAGATATCCTTGTTGGTTTCAGGTCATCCAAACTGTTCTTCAAAACTCAAATTATGTCAACAGTCATTATTTTTTTAAATTTTGTGATGCTCTAGGTCATCCAAACTGTCCTTAAGTTCAGAACATAAGATCTACAGTTGTAACAGTAGGTTTTTGGAGTATGCAAAGGGACATTTGAAAATATTCATTGAATAGTGTAGAAGGTCAACAGAAAAAAATGCGACACTCTTGGGATATTCTAGGTCATCCTAATTGTCCTTAAGTTCGAAACATAAGATCTACAATTGTAACAGTAGTTCTTTGGGCTAAAGAATGTGACGATATGAATTCAAATATTCAATTAATCTTTTGGAAGATTAACAGTCATCAGTTCATAACTTTGTGATCCTTTAGGTAATCCAAACTTCCATGCAGTTCAGAACTTGAAATCTACGGTAGTAACAGTAGCTTTTTGGGCTATACAAAAGTTAAGTCACGTATTCAAGCAAGATCAGTGAATATTTTCGAACGTAAAAATACATAAGAAGATAATGTTGGGATGGTCTAGGTCATCCAAGCTGTCGTGGCGTTCAGAACTCTAGATCAACAGTTGTAACAGTCATTTTTAGGCACTACAAAAGTTAAAATACATATTCAAACATATTCAATTAACATATTCTGTCACGTTCACAGAGGATAACCTTGTTGGTTTCGGGTCATCCAAACTGTCCTTCGAAACTTAAGGTCTACAATTGTAACAGTAGCTTTATGGGCTATACAAAGTTAAAATACGTAGTCAAACATATTTTTATCACCTTTCCGCGATATGCCACCTCGCTCAGAATATGATGAATTTTTTACCCTTGATTATGCCTAGAACTTTGTCGTACAAACCATAACTCCAGTACAAATATCCACGAGGTGGGAAATCGACGGCACCAATCCAAATCGTTAATATCAGTTATAAATAGTTATCCGAATCAAGAAATACCGATGAACATGATTGAATACATATCGTAGTTTTGTACTCCAGGACAGTTTGGATCACGTATAATATCCCAAAATTATCTCAGAATGTATGTTGGTCTCGCAGGACATTCATTGAATATGGTTGAATTCATATTGTAAATTTGTGTAGTGGATAAAGCTACTGTTACAATAGTAGATCTTAAGTTCCGAACTCCAGGACAGTTTGTTCGCTAAAGAACATCCCATGATTATCTCATAATATCTATTGGCCTTCCAGGACATTCATTTGATATGATTGAATACATATCGTTTCTCTGTATAGCGGATAAAGCTACTGTTACAACAGTAGATCTTAAGTACCGAACTCCAGGACAGTTTGGACGACCTAGCACATCTCGTAAAAAAAATTCTACAATTTCCTACAATCAGAAAACACCAAATCGCTTGTACGATAACGCTTGGGATAGTTGAAGCCTGACAGGGGTAGAGAAAATGCAATAAACAATCTTTACGAAGACATGCTGATGATGTCCTACCAGTTCCGAGGTCCTACGAAGTTCCGAGGTCTGAACCCATGCGTTCCGATTCTAAATGTCCTCAGTTTCACCATGATTGAATCAATTTCAAAGAAGTAATTTCTGGTTGAAACAAAAATATAATTAAGATTTTTGTAATTAATTAGTAAAATGCTTACATAGTGGGATTTTGTGAGTTCTTTCCAATATAAAAATATATACGTAAATACAGCATTTCCATAGAAAAAAGATATTGGATCTCTCGAAATTTCCAAAAAAAATTTTAGTTTTGTTCCTTATCTAAAAACATTCGATCAGTATTGTTTTCATTCGTCATTAGGATGGCTATTTCCGCGTTAGGGTGGTCCGAAAAATTGTCTAGCTTTAAAAATACTTTTCTTAAAAAAATAATAACTTTCAATTCACTGTGCCGATTTCAACAACTGAATCCTGAAGAAAAGGTAATACATTTCAATTTTTAAATATGAAAATATACCTAAATTGCTTCTCAAGGTCTCGGAACGGTCAATTTTTTTCTAGATTATTTTGCATTATTTTGCATGAAATGTGCAATGAGTCTGTGTCTAAATCTATAAATATAAAAATGGATATCTGTGTGTCTGTCTGTCTGTCTGAATCTAAAAGACTCGGAAACTACTGAACCGATCGGCGTGAAATTTTGTATGCAGGAATTTTTGATAGTTAAAGACCCCTCCCTTCTCTGGAAAGGGGCGCTCCCATACAAATGAAACACACATTCCTACATAACTCGAGAAATAATCAAGCAAAAGAAACCTGATTTAGCATGTGTCGGGTTTAAAAGTCAAGAAATGTTTCTATGATGGTTTCAGACCCCTCTCTTTTCTGAAGGAGGGCATACAAATGAAACACAAATTTATGTATGACTCGAGAACTAATCAAGAAAATGGAACCAAATTTGAAATGTGGAGGTTTTTGAAGGAGAGAAATGTTTCTATGATGATTTGAGACCCCTCCGCTTTCTGAGAGTGGAAATGGGGGGGGGGGGGGGATCTCCCATACAAATGAAACACAAATTTTTGCACAAGTCGAGAACTAATTAAGTAAATGGAACCAAATTTGACAGATCAAGGTGTTTGAAGGAGAGAAACGTTTCTATGATGGTTTGAGGACCCTCCGCCCTTTGGAAGTAGGTGATAAAGCCTCTTCTTGCAATCCTGATGTCTTCTAAGTTCTGCACGTAATGCACCGAAGTTAAGATCTTAACGGTCTATTGACTCAATGTGGGTTGATACGCATGTTCCTGACGCATAAAATACATCATCGATGTCCTACACAGCTATATGATGACTTTTACGGCTTAGAATGGCTACGATACGATATTCAATGGTCTCCAAACTATCCTGAAGTTAAGTTCTTTGACTTCTGAAGGCTCAATCAAGCTTCAACAATGTTTTGAAAATATGCCCATGTTCAAGAAGTTCAAGATGTTAATTCGATTGAGTCTGTACAAATAAATGATTAATTGAAAAAAAAAGAAGTTCAAGATAGGCTTTTGACAGCATATATACTTATGTTGGATTTCTCATCAATAACTTTTTAAGAAACATTCACTAAGTCCTAGAAGACACGGTTTATTCACGATGTTTTTTTCACTTACACTTCAATCAAGACTGACTTCTAACTTCCCGTTCACGACTCAAACTCTAACTGACTGCATCTTTTCCAAGGGCCAAATCTGGTAACCTAAATGTCTAAATTACTGCGGTCAGCCGGGAACATGCTGGCGCGAATTCTTCCGTCTAGATGTCACGTTCGAGGTGTTCGGTTCGTTGGTCGATGATGCCTTGGAATCTGCTGAGTTGCTGCACTTGTGTTCTACAGGAGCGATAGTCTGAACTCTTATGGGAAAGATGGATGCTATTGGAGCTATGATCTGCAGCGTCGTGGGAAAAATGATGATTGTGGATGCCTAACTATATATCATGAAATGATGTCAATGGAATATTCGTGGATATCCAAAGTACTCTGGAGCATTGATCATGTCGATCTACAGGCTCAACGAAGTGGTGAATAATGTCCTGAAAGTTTGAGTTATGAGTACGTGAAGTTCAGGACAGCCTTCTGACAACGTGTTCACCATAGAATCGTTGCAATTAGGTATTTTACGCTCTCCAAAGAATTCTGAAGATATTATATTGAAGACTTGCAGTCTCAATAAAGTCACGAACAATATTTTTAAAGTTTATGTACGCTCAGGAAGCTCACGAGAGCTTCTTGACAACATACACATCATTGAATCGATTCAATAGGGCATTTAAGGCTCTCCAAAGTATTGTGGAGTTCCGATCTTAGGGAAATACCGGCTCAATGAAGTCCTGAACAATGTCCTAAAAGATTTGTTGAGTTTGTGATATTCAAGAGAGTTTCTTGGCAACATTCTTAGTGTCGATCACTTAATCTAATCATTACTATGAGATATTAAATGCTCTCCAAAGTATTCTGAAGATTAGACCTTGAAGATCTGCTGCCTCGATTGAGTCACGAGCAATATCCTTAGAATTTTCAACTAGTTCAGGAAGTTTACGAGAGTCATCTGGTATGTAGAACTCTTCAAAGTGGTATGGAGTTCAGATCAAAAATGTCTTGCATAAGGTTCTTAAAGTTACCAAGAGTTCGTGAAGCCTTCTGACAATAGGCACCTTCAATGAGATATTTAGTGGTTTCCAAACTATCCTGGAGCTAGGATTATGGTGTTCTACAGGTCGAATGATGATGCCTTGAACAATGTTCTGAGAGTCTTTAGAGTTCAAGAAGTTAGACTTTTTAAAACGAACATGGCATAATATGATGTCATTCAGTATTCTATATTGAAGATTTACAGTCTCAATTAGTCATACAATAATCTTAAGTCTATGGAGTCTGAAACTCACGAGAACTTACTGCCTATATGCAGTAGCATCGATTCGATAGGGCGTTTAAGGCTCTCCAACGAATTGTGGAGTTCAGAGCTTAGGGAACTACCAGCTCAATGATGTTTTGAACAATGTCCTGAAAGATTTTTTGAGTTTGTGAAATTCAAGAGAGCCTCTTGGCAACATACAGTTAATCTAATCATTTCAATGAGATAATCAATGCTCTCCAAAGTATTCTGAAGATTAGACCTTGACGATCTACTGCCTCGACATTGACCTGAGACCCTGCCTCGGTTGAGTCACGAGTAATATCCTCAGAACTTTTAACTAGTTCAGGAAGTCTACGAGAGTCTTCTGGCATCATGCACATCATTGAATCGATTCGACGGGGTATGCTGAACTCTTCAAAGTATTATGGAGTTCAGATCAAATACGTCTTGAATAATGTTCTTGAAGTTTTCAAGAGTTCGTGAAGTTCCAGAGAGCCTTCTGACAATATGTACCTCATTGAATGGCTTCAATGATATATTTAATGCATTCCAAACTCTCTATGGTGTTCTACCGGTCAAAGGTACCTTGAACAATATTCTAAAAGTTTTTAGAGTTCAAGAAGTTCAACCAGAAGGTTAGAGTTCAAGATGTTAGAATTTTTGAAACAAACATTGCATAACATGATGTCATCTGATCTGTTAGATAAGCAGTAAGATAATGTTCAATGAAGGTTCTCTATCAGACCCTACTGCCTGACAAACACGAATGTTTCGTAAAATGCACGAAATTTTCGCCCACTTTTGCCAAACTTGCCCTGTTTTGTCAGAATTGAAAATTAACAGCCGTTTTCAGATTTGATTCGATTTGTTCAACAAATCGGTAGCTATTCGTTTGAACGCTCCAGAGAAACCCAAGCCCACACACCTCTACCCCACCAACAGTGTCAATACGCATCGATCATTTCCTGCAAAAAGCTTGCAATAAATCACCGCTGACAGCCTCTAGCCCGCTAATGGAATACCAAAGCGGCTGAAATTCCACAGTCCTCTACCGAACCATTCATAATTTATTGGACTCCAAAAGAAGCCAACCATCTCGTGTGTTCCGAATTCCTCCAAAGCGCTATCTGGACCTAGCGCAGTGCCTAGATGACTGCGCACGAGGAATGCGTCGCTCCAATCCAAATGAACGTCGAATCAATTAGGTCCACCCCATCAACGACGAGGACCTACCGTTTACGCCCGACAGGTATGCAAATTGTGGTTGTTTTGCACCGCGTGACTGAATTCGGTAGTAAACTCTCCGTCAATAACCGAACGAAATGCACCCTTTCATCTGGTGTCATTTGGCAGCTCAAGTGCCCATCGCTTCGAACGATAAACCGAAATCGTTTTACGACCCCCCATTAAACCGCTGCATTCGGCAGGATGTCACTTTGAATACCGAAAAGAGCTTCCAAATTCGTTCCCTTTTTTTTCGTTTCGCCCGTGCATGGTGAAAGTCGTAAAGTCGGGAAATCCTGAACCGAGAACCGAGTGCAGCCGGGGGTGTAATGCAGTCGCAATGACAGTGACATTTTTCGCTTTTCCCTGAAAATGAAAAAGGGAAAAAAAAACAAACACAGTAGTCATAGTCAAACCGAACGGAAGGTGGTTCATAAATTTTATTGCTTTCGTCTGCTTCTTGTCATTATTCCTCCCCCCCCTCCAGCTGGTTTGGCTGCTGGAGGATTGCTCTCTTTTCGCTTGTCATCGTCGTCGTCGTCGTCGTCCCGTTATTAGATTTTATTATCATTTTTCATTATTCTGGCTGCCGGCATTCGCTTTCACCGACGAACGACAAATGCTGCATCGTTGTAGAATGAGCGAGCGTACTTGTCTTGATGTGTTCTATGTTGTTGGCAGAACAGGTTGATGACGATGATGATGATGATGATGGCGGTCGATTGTCATCGTTGATTGTCGTCCTCTTCGTCGTCGTCATGAGCTCGGAAACTCCAAATGTAGTTGGATTCGGCTGCGGGGTTTTAATGGCGAAGTAAGGCTCTTGCAAATCGGTCCAGTTTTGGAGTTCTCGGGAATGCGGTGTGTCGGTATGGAGACTTTTTGGTGAACTTTTTGCTTGGTTGACATGAACAGTGCAATTTCTCTATTTGAGGATATTTGAATAATATCCTTATGTTTCACCATCCTGCCACCCTAGTTTCTTAGCTTTATTGGCTTGGGTTTTCAGCCACCAAAATTTCTCCAAAAATTTCATGTCCAGAATAATAACATGGGAGACCCTCGAGAGCTCAACAGCTTGCGCATTGTCAGGACTGTTATGAATTCCTATGGAATTATGAAGTTTCAAATAAGTTTGGAAGTATGTTGAAGTTTGCCCCCAGAAAGATTGCCTCCAGAATGCCACCAGGAATTTCATTTCCAGAATAATCACATGGGAGAACCCTTGGGAGCTCAACGGCTTGCGCAGTGTCAGGAATGTTCTGAACTCCTGTGAGGCATAAAGTTTCAAATAAGTCAGGAAGTATGTTAAAGATCTCCCCCAGGTTTTGAGGCTCCAGAATTTCTCCAGGAATTTTGTTATCAGAATGGCAACGGTGTTTTCAATATGTGAGGGGTGCCCTCAAGAGAAGATAGTTGTGATGGAAGCTCCGTAAGCTTTAAACTTAGGATTGGGTATTTTAAATATCCTTAGGTAATGTGTTTGAGAGAACATCTAAAACTTCAGTTGACTTGAAACGTTTGTATCATCAGAAAAATAATTGCAAACTGCTAGAATTCCAAGAATTTAGCTACAATCAAGTAAGTATTGTTAACTCTCTTCGTTAGACGGCATTGGATCAACAGAAATATCCAGGTATATTCAAACCTTCTATCCGAAACATCTGCAAAAAAGCGAGGAAAGTTTTAAATTTAAGCCTTGAGTGGTTTTTCTCTTGGAAAATCGTAGTGATTTCCATCAAATCTCAAAACAAAACTTCATTTGATAACTAAACCTTCATAAATTTTCGTCGGAGGCTCCAGAAGTTTCAAATAGCATTTCACACCTTTTCCATTCCTGGATACTAGTTATTCCAAGCAGAGATTTTAGGTGTTGTCGGTGGAAGTTCACGACGTTTTTTGAAGTTTTTGTCGACATCTTTGATGAAAATTTAGATCACAAAATTTTAGCGGAGATTCTAAACGATGCTTCCGGCAATTTGTGATGGAAGTTTCTGAATTTCATGAGGATACTTCGAGATTCTTCATGGCAGATACTCCAAACATAATTCTGCCTGAATTCAAATGGTAATCCAGAAAATCGACTTCAACGCTTTGGAACTTACGAAACGGAAGAGTGAAATGTTTTCGGAATCTCTAAGAATATCTGGAATATCTGTTGGGATATTTAAAGATCACGCCAGTAATGCTTTTTTTTTTGAAGTTTCTGGAAGTCTTGAGAATCTCCATAAGAATCTTAACATCTTGAACGACAAAAAAATTGGATTGGAGTTCCAAATCAATTCCAGTCGAAATTGTTCGCAATTTCCAAGAAAGCTCTGAAGTTCAGAAACCCGTTGAAACTGCTAGTGATTTAAACCGTGTCCGTTTGGAAGGACTGTTTCGCCCAGAATCTTCAATCGGGAACGTTCGGTCAGTGTAAAAAATATGTCATTTCGGTACGAAAATAATTAAACCTTCGACCGTCATGAACTTCGGACTGCAGAATTTGCCACTTCCATCGATGTTGATTTCTTGAAGTTAATTTTGGAAGTTCTGGTAGCTTCTCCAAAATATTAGGAACCTCTGTTGAAATCATATGAGACTGAAATGAGTATTTTTGGAAGTTCTGGAAGCTTCTCTAGAATATTAGGAACCTCTGCTGGGATCATATGAGACTGAAATGAGAATCTTAGGAAGCATTTGAATCTCCAGAAACCTCTGGAGTATCTGCATGAAACTTGTAAGCACCAATTTAGGTATGCTTTTTGAGACTGTTACTTCGAGTATGTTCATCGGAATCTTCAAGTATGCCTGGTAGTGTTGCGACCTGTCGAGAATAATTGAAATATCAACTAGAATTGTTGAGATATACTTTCAGTTGCAATCACCACGTGGTGTACAGAGATTTGTTATGCAGGTTGCATATCTAACGGGCGGTTTAGCAACGTTAATTGTTGTGCTTATTTTGTCTCGAGTACATGAAATTAATTACGAATCAAAGCCGATTTTTGTATTTTTACGAATGAACAAGAGAGTGTCACTGAGGAAGCGACCATGAGTGAGATCAATCTGATTATAACTATATAAAAAAAGCAAGACGTGACTCTCCAGATATTCTGAAATGGTTAGCTGGATCTGCAGTAGAGTTATCACTTTCTAGCTCTCGGATTAAAGCTGCTTCCAATCGTCACTTGAGGGATTGTTGTAAACAGATTTCTTCCATATTACCATTGCCGGCCAATGAGTGTGAGATTGTACACACACACACACACACACACACACACACACACACACACACACACACACACACACACACACACACACACACACACACACATCAATAGTAATAATTGATAGAATTACATTAATTTTAACGAAACATTATGAACCTTGATGCAAAATTTATCAAAACTACTCTATCATGACGGAAAATTCAATGAAATGTTTCGACTCTTGAACGTGTTCATGCTAACGTATGAAGAAGTATGACGATGTTGGATGTGAAATATTCCAAAGGGGGTTGTCCACATTTGATGAAACAAAATGAAATTTTACGAGAGCTGGCTTAAACTTGATCAAACTTGATGAAACATTTTACATACCTGCATTATCGAGGTGAATGAGATTCAGTAATGAAAATTTAGATTTGTTATGATGAAACTTGATGAGAATCGATTACAATGCTAAATATCTAGGAACTTAATTGAAAAAATCACGACGAAATTGGAAAAAGCTTGGAGAAGGTTAAAACATTCTCAAATGTAATCCAATACCATGATAACATTTGAGATAGTTTTAAATGAATTTCTCATCATTGCTTGAAACTAATGTTGATGAAACTTTTGAAACACCAAAAATTCATTTCAAGTCGAAGAATTTACCTTTTTGGTCACTTCCCGGAATCGAATGGTTCGGATTGTGCTTAAAGTAATACCTCACCTTCCTTGTGTTTACGGGGTCGGTCGTCTTCGCTTTCCTTCGGCTGACAGCTCGCAGGCTGGGTCGTCTGGGTTTCCTTGAACGAATTGTCGATTCCCAACTCTGGGTTCGCCTGATTTCCACGATCTTCGCCCATAACTTTTAGTCGAAGCCCTTCTTGCATGGAAGCCATTTCGGCAAACACTTGACAGATTGTGACGTAATTTTTCACATGTAAACATTACTCTAAACTACTCAACCCAAAATTTCATCAATTTTTACCCATGGAATAAAAAAATTATACACAAAAGAAAGTGTTAATTTTTTTTCGAGTACAATCTTTATTAAGGGTCGTCATTAAGTTCTGATTGCTCGTAATTGGTATAATATGTCCGGTGTTCGTATGGATGCTGTTCATTGCTTTCAAAGCTGTTCTGCTGACGAGCTGAGAAAGACGGTGGATGCGATTTAGTAGGCGCTTTTTCATGTTGGATATCTTCCTCATAGCGACCAATTTTTAGTTCTATCGTGACGTATCTCCCTTTAGATGTTGTCAGTATGACGCACTGCGTTTATTCCGGAAATCAAGTAGAGCTCGTATCTGATGTAGACTGTAGTCGATTTGATTTTCTGTAAGTCCATCACGAGAGAACCACCCAAGGAGCATTGCCGGGTTTATCATGGTTTTATAGCATTCTTGAAGTCTAATTCATGCTCTTCAGAACCCTTATAAAACCAAAATTGTTACTTGGGCACGTCACCACAGATGAATACAGGTTTCGAACCCGTGTTCTGAGTCTTGCAATGATTGTCCTTTCTTTGATTGTCTTCGATTTGATGAGCGCAGCCTCTGCATGGCGCTAAGAAGCCCAAGAAATAATCCTACTGCCTTTTAACCTTGGTTTGAATTTACAAGGATTTTATTATTGCAATAGACATGCTATTTTGCTTAAAAGCAGCTTCCAATGATGCGAAAGATGTAAAGTTAATTATTTTTCTTTATGCTGTTTTCAATCATACTATATTAACAATATAAGTCAATTCCATTTTCAACATAAACATGCTCGGTGCAGCGCTGCCGACAGCACCACCTAGTGATAAAAAAGGCAATCAAAATATTGTTTTACTTTCCATTTGGTTGACTTCGTCTTAACGTGTATCCACGGTAAAACTAATACACTTTTTTTATGAGTATTGTTTGCTAACTCTTGATAATAACGTCGATACGTCAAAATGTGCTTTACTCTCAGTAGAAAATTACTTTTACCCATTTCAATGAAGCAATACAAGACTAGTTCAATCCAAACCAGGATCCAAACTGTATTATAATTTTAAAGAAATACATATAAACTTATTCTCTAATCTAGATGATAATTTCGTTATGGATTTTCAAGAAGGTCGGCACCAATATTGCCAACATATATATTTAATGGAAGTGACGTCTCCTTAAGGATTGGTGACGTTTCTTTTCGTTTTGATTTTGCAACTGCAACGAATCGGACGAAAGTTCAAAAGAAATAGCAAAAAAGTTTCCACCGTGATTTCTTCAATAAACGTCGTGCTGATAGATGTTGAATATTCCTTCAGACTAGTTTGTTCAGACATTGCGGTTTCTTTTTTTTTATCGTACAAAATGAGCCAATGAGTCTTCAAAGTTTCTAAAATTTTGTGTGCAGGTAGAGTTTATAGATATAGGGTAAGGGGATGTAATGTTAGCCTAGCTCCTTCATTCGGCCTATGTACAAAATGTGTCATTAATGTAGCGATAATCAACAAAATCACGATGCCGATTGGATGACTGAGTGATATGCAAAGCAATTGAGACAATATCAATAAACTTACTAGTTTTTCACTTGCGCGATTTTCGATTTCTTGCGCTCTTGGGCATCCGTGATTTTACTGGTTAAGCTGAACAGATGATCTACGATCTTTAAGTGATCTAAATTTGGCTTAATTGAGTCGATGAGGCAAGCAACTCAGTCTGGATGTGCAGAAAATAATTTACAAGTTACAAACTATCTGTTCACATAGCTAAAATAACAATGATTTAACAAGAAAATCGTGAGCCAATGTTGGGTACATATTATTTTGTATGTTTAATTGTAGCCATATTGTATCAATAACGTAGTAAAAAGGTTGTTATTGAGAAAATTTCAAGTGAAAATGCATGAGTTTGCGATTGTTTTTATTCAAGTACCTCATCTTAACTACAAACCGAAGGAACAAAATCATTGTATAGTGAATTATAATGTTTTCATTATTGAATGGCTTATAAATCATACATGAACATCACTTGGAGTGTTTGGAGGTAGTTTTACTTGAGTTTGTTTTGTGAAATGTTGTATTCAGTAAATCGAACACAGCTAGCAGTGCCTTAATTCATAAAACTAGAAAAAAAAAACCGTACAAAGACTGCATTTAGTAATAAATCCATCGAATGGGACGAAGTTGCATCCATGAATGACCAATTTAGCGCCAATAGACCGACATTAAATCCATATCCCTCGAATCGTTTCTGACTTTATAAAAAGAGTTGTGTAACTTTTCGTGATATATTCTTCCAAATGTCTTATCAAACTTATTTTTGCAAGTGTTTTACTAGTTGAATCTCTCCTACAGCATAAAAACTTGAGGAGTTATAATAAAAATTATAATCGATGGTTGCATAATAGGCTGAGTCAAGGGACATATACCCTATGAACGAAAGTAAAATTTAAAAAAATCAGTGTTGCTAATTTTCCAGTAAACTCCATTAAATGTTTTAAACTTTTCCAAAGTATCAACAGATTAAAAAATATCATAAGTAATAGACAAGCGCTTAAAAGCCAAGTTTCTTAGTGATGCTTCATTAGATTCATTCGAAACCAGCAACAAACGAGTAGGTCGACATTTGTTTGTTCCAACCATTGGCTTACAATAAAAAAATAGCGAATGTTTTTGTAGGCAACTAAGATTTAAAAAAAAAATTTGGGTGTTTTTCAGGCCAAAATTTTATCTCATTGCATCAAAATATATCTCTACTTCGGTATATTTGAAAAACATTCGATGGTAATCAAAAATTATAATTGCAAGCCTATCTTGCCCTATCTTGTTTAAGTGGAAACAAACCATAGATACGTGTTGCTTTTGTCGTGACATTCGCTGCTGGCAACAAGTCACACCGACAGCAGCGAGTTGTTCGGAAATGGTTTCCTTGGTTTTACAATTTGCGATTTATTTCAACTTGCCAGTTGAGTTCTTCCTGAAATATTCCCAAGCAGCACACTTGTTGCAAACTAGTTGAAGTTACTTGAATGCAACTCAATTGCGTCACAATCAAGTTACTAGCTTTATAAGCACAATTGTTAGCACAATTGATTTAATGGGTGTGTAATGGGCGCTTATATGCACTACAGCTTGATGAAATATGTAGCGGCATAAGATAGAAAAATGTTCACACGATCTAAGATTCAATTTTTTTTTCTGTTTTAAAAGAGGTCAAAACAGGCACTTAGGTCCACTACTGCTGAGTACAGAGTGAAACATTTTATTTGTCAGTTGATTTTACATCAGCAAAAACATATATGGTAAGAATCGGACAAAAATGTTAAACCCAAAAACATTTCAGGGGTAAGTACAGGGTGGCAAAGGTTGCTTGTCTTTTTTTTTTTTATTCGCGGTGTATCTTTTGAACAGCTTTGTTTACCTATATATGACACGATATTGTTCATTGTGCGTATATTCATCCGGCATACGACGGTTGTGATTTGTTTTGAAAAGTTGCTTGTTTTAGTTGCGCAATTAACAAGGAAGCAAAACGAGCGCTAGAGTACATTTACAATTGGCTTAACATATCGGTGGGAACGAGAGATTTATCTACCACCCATTAAAAACATACAAAGAGGCCAACAATTAGGACCAAAATGATGGCGAAACGCGCAAGGAGTGAACTTGACGGAAGCAGACACAACCAGGGCAAACGATGGCCTGAATATTTCCGATACATAGATCCAGAATGTCATGCCTTGAAACTTAAAGTTTGAAAGAAAGTTTTTTAAAAAAAAAAACAAAAGAATGTTCGGTTGATTCAAAGAAAGGAGTCGCTGCAGAAGCACGCTGATTGTGATATTCTCTTTTCCGAAGAAAAAATGTTTTGTTGCAAGATACTCACAACCGACAGATTGATTATATGCACAGATTGAATGTATACAGCGAAGCTTGCAGATGTTCCCAAAGAAAAGTTGGGTGTGCAGGGGTTCTAAAGCAATGGTATGGGATGGAATTTCAAAAAGCGTCAAGCTTTCACTACTTTCCATCGAGTCAGAAGTAAATATCAACAATAACTACTCGAACACATTTTGAAGAACTGATTCTTCGAAATTGATACCTGACTGAAATTAGTGTTTTCAACAGTGTTCTATTCCTTCTCATCAATCGGACGCATCGCAGGAGTGGTTTTACCAAAATTTGCCCCCTTCCATATCGTAACAAGGCTGACCTACCTCCCCGTCAGATCTCAATCCTTAACATGGGGATCCCTGTTCCAGTTAATTTGGAAGCCCAAAAGGCTAACTCTTGAATGTTTCAAAAAACTCCCGATCAACATGATATGACAATATGCTTCAAGAAAGCCGGCCATAAATTGCATTTTGGGGGTAAATGGGATGAAATGGGCATCTCTAGACGTCTAAAGCAATTTTTACAAATCAATGTCAGAAAAATGAAGTTTGGATTTGCTACTGATTTCAAGTCTGGTAAAACAGATTTTTTCATGATTGAACTCTCGATCAATATGATTTCGACAATATGCCCCAAGAACAAGGAAAAAAAAATAATAAAAAGGAAAAGGATGGAGCTCAACATGGAGGTTCCTAATAATAAAATTAAAGTTTGTAGGAAATAATACATTTGTTGATTTTAAGCCTGTTCGTTGTGTTTTAATGGACTTTTTTTTTTACTGACAAGCAACCCGTGCCACCCTGTAAATCGAAATAGACTATTCCGACTTTAAACTTCATCAGTCCATTTGTTAGGTAACCGTGCACTTGAAAAAAAACTAGTTCAATAAGCCGCAATCATAAAATGAATTTTGAGGGTAAATGGGGTAAAATGGGCATCTCTAGACGCCTAAAGCAATTTTTACAAATCAATGTCAGACAAATGTAGTTTGGATTTGCTACTTATTTCAAATCTAGTAAAACAGATTTTTTCATGATTGAACTCTCGATTAATATGATATTGACAATATGCTTCAAGAAAGCCGGTCATATAAGCAAAAAGATGGAGCTCAACATGAAAGTTCCTGATAATAAAATTTAAGTTTGTTGGAAATAATGCCTTTGTTGATTTTAAGCCTGTTCGTGGACATTTTTTTTACTGACAAGCAACCCGTGCCACCCTGTAAACTAAAATAGACTTTTCCGACTTTAAACTTCATCGGTCTATTTGTAAGGTAATTGTGAATTATAAAAAAAACTTGCTTAGTAAACCGCAATCATAAAATGAATTTTGGGGGTAAATGGAGTGAAATGGGCATCTCTAGACACCGAAAGAAATTTGTATGATATGATTTTCTGTTAAATCAATCTCAGAAAAGCTAAGTTTGGATTTGCTACTGATTTTTAAATCTAGTTAAACAGTGATGTAGAAGAAGATGTTCGCTCATCACCATGAGGCACCAAGAGTGAACAACGATGTTTTTGGCTAGAATGAAAGATATGATGATGAGCGAACATCTCCTTCTACATCATAATCGTTACTCCTCGCACGGAGAATATATAACATAACAATTAATGTATGTAGTTAAACAGATTTTTTTTAGAATTTAAATGGGGTTAAATGGACATGCTAATGCATTTTTGGCGAATGAACAATTTTTTTTTCAGTGTCATATGATAATTTTTATAAACCGCCATCTCACTTTTTCCACACTGTTCTAAAGCTAGGTTATAATTTCATCATGTTTAATGTGGTTTGAACAAATATTATGGTGCCTTAATAACATTTTCCGTGTAAAGATCCGTCATGATGAAACTTGATGAACCAAAATCCGTGACCTTTTGCCCCTTATTGAAAATGACATGTACCCCGATAGACGGCCAATAAATTAACCGACCCGAGCGGCATGGAATTCTAATTCATCGAAAAAAATTAAGAATTCCCACATCGTTTTCGGAATAAAATGCCATGCATTGCTCATTTCACCGACCGAAACTGAGAGCCGCCCAACCCCCCACAATTGCGTCTATATGGTTGAGAGTTTTTTTTTCCCGTTCTTTCGTTCGTCTGACATCTTTCCGACGAGTTTACCGTTTCGAAACGGCAGCCCCGGCCAGACAACGGAGCGATTGCATGACAATTTTTCAATTTTTCCTTCCCTTGCATAGACCGAGGAGAATCGAGAGAGCATCACTTTCCGTGCACTTTCCAGCTATGGCGGGGCCATTTTCCCTGCTATTTTATTGCTCCTCTGCATTTTCCCGCCATTCACTTTCCATTTCAACTTGGCTGGCTGGCGAGATGGCGAGGGTCGTTCTGGTTTTCCCATTTTTTTTGGTGCACTCTAGACTTGACGTTGAACGTAGCGCTCCAAGTTTATGGTTAGCGCAGTGACGTGATCCAATGATCTTTGGAGCGAGCGGAGACGGAAAAAAAATGATTGTCACTTATCTACTATTTCCTCTCGCCCTGCCGCTCGACGCCCGTCGAACCATTTTCAGCCAACAGTAACAGTAAAAGGTTGAAGGCTGTTTCAAAAACAGGTAGTTTGAGAGCGTCTCGCGCGATGATGGAGAAACTCTGCGCTAATCGCGTACCACATACAGTCACACATACACACTCACACCAATCGGATATGCTAGGTTAGAGATACCCTTGAAAGTTCATTGACTATGGTGCGCAGCGACGAAACGATCATTAGAGTGGCGCGGCGGTGACAAAGACGGCTAGCGGATCTTGAGGCCTTTTACGGAGGCTGCAGCATAGTTTCGAACCGAATCAAGAGGAAATCGGTTTCAAAACATGGCAGCCCGAGTGGAAAGCCAGTTCTGGCCCTGCTGGCATCGAGCTCGCCAACTGTGATTTTTATTCGGGAAGCACCGGTCGAACTCGGGTTGACCTTGACCCAGATTTTCCCAAACCAACAGATGCTGCTGCTGCAACCCAAAGGCATGATGACACAGGCAGGGGAAACGTCGTTGCTCCTACTACTTGTACGGTCGCCTCCTAAGATGCATCGTAAAATTTTGGTCGAAAAAAAAGTTTGGCTGTAATTTTTATGGCACAATTAAATTTGAATTGAAAATTTGCGGCCGCACGTCGTGACAAACTCGACCCACTCAGGTGCTCTGTGCATGTGAGATTTTGAAGTGCACATTTTCCAACGAAAGAGTCTTTGAAGATTTCAGTTTCAGTTTTAACTGCCTACTGCGATTTATTTTGCGAATCAGTAAAAATCAGGAACGATGTCACCTAGAGGTGGAAGTGATTTATCGAGTTGACTTCTTAAGTTCAAGATGGATTTGCAATCGATTGAGGTGATGCTATCATTCGAAGCATTCGAAACCGATTAGATCAGCGTCGCGGCGAATGTGGAAAGGAAACGACTTGACAAATCCACTCAACCATTCGGGGTCCCATTTTGGAAAAAAAACGAACATATCGAACGGATCCGAAAGGTGGCAGTAAATCAGTGCTCTGTTCATTTTTTACGACGCCTCGAATCTGGTGCGAGCTTTTAATCCAATGTGGAAACCCCGGTCAGTACAGCCCATAAAAATCAACGTGAAGTTCTCGTTTCCTCTACACACACACATGAAAAACGAAAACATATATCCAGTGGAAACGGATTCCATTCACCAGACCATGGGGGCGATGTCAACGATGCTGATGATGATGATGATGATGATGCAGTAAATCAGAAACGGTCAGACTGCACTGACACCGGGGCGAAGAATGGTCACACGTCGCAAGTCCTGGCCCAAAGTGGCAGACGCTTTGATTTGATGTACTCTTCGAATTATCCCTAACAACGTTGTAACGTTGGCCGTTGTCGCATTTTTTGTGTGTGTAGCTTCTGAGATGAGAAACAGATGGAAAGATGCGTGTCAAATTGGCTATGCTGTGGGTGGTGAGGTGGAATTCATTGATTGAGCGATGATAAAGAGGAGCGACGACATCGAACAGAAAGCAAGTGGAAAACGACAACTCTTATGATGGACATAATACATGGTTCATCCGGAAAATTCGGTTGGAAGGAGCATCCAAGGATTTTGGAATTTTTTGGAATTTTTGGATAATGATACTGTCAACATCTCAAAGCTAAAAATTGAGAACAATGGCATTTAATGGTGTTAAGTGATAGAAATCAAACTAGAAAGGCAGAAAAAAGATTAGCAATTTAATTCCAACTACATTTATTGCTTTTCCTGGCAGATACGCGCATTTTGTACATCAGTCAGAATAAGCAATAAAGGATTCAACGGAAATCTGTACTTAAATTGAAATCGGATGGGTCTCACCAAATTCGCCCCCTCATGAAATCAGCTTTCACTCATAGTTATCTTGGCAATTCGTTTCACCCCGGTAATAAAATCAGTTTACACTCGGTATCTCGGCAGTACATCTCTTAATTCTCCTCATAAAGAAAAAAAAACACGGAACTTTAGATAAGAACTATTTACCTCTGGAGTGTATGGAGAGTTAGAATTTGTTAAAAGTCACCCCTATTATGATGAACTTAGTACAATTTGGTCGTAAGTAGCTTGTATCTATCCATTTGAATAATCTTTCTGAATTTCTAGAAAACGATATTGCCTGTACACTTCCACATCTCAAAATCAGAAATTGAGAAATTTGTGAACTCTCGGGTTTTTTTTTCATCAGGGCGAATTGAACACTGAGAGATTCTATCCGGTCTCGCTCTCTTTTATTTATTACAGCGCCATTATAAAACTTTCGAGGGATACTTTAGTACAGATCGAAACACCACAGTGCTGGCTAGCATACTCTACAAAAAGTAGAATGAAAAACGTAAAGGTGATTGGAATATGCATGACAGAGAAAGTAATCAAATAGAGTCTCTCAATGTTGGATTTGCCCAATGAAAAGAACCCTAGAACTAGTGTTTTATGATTTTTTTGGAAATGGAAATCTGTACATAAATTTAACTCGGATGGATCTCACCAAATTCGCCCCCTAATAGAATCAGTTTTCACTCATAGTAATCTAGGCAGTTTATTTCCTCATTCTCGCCTCAAACAAACAAGGAACTTTTACAGTCACGATCAACCTTTGCAAACGGTCCCAAGTGACCAAAAGTGGGCCACTTAAAGGGCTTTCCATAAGTTGAAAAATGCTTAAGTTTCACGATTTAAAAAAAAGAAATTACTTTCAAAATGCGGCCTAAATCTATCCAATAATTGCTAGCTCCATTAACCAATGACTGCCAAGTGCTGGGCCTACAATCTTCGGTAGATTGAGTAGATAGACTAAAAACCTTAAGCTGATGCCGTATTCTCCTTGTGGTACAGTATTGTAGTTAACTTCCATGTTGCTCAGGCCATGGTCACGAGTTAAAATCTCACCTCGAGACAAGGGACAAAAATACCCAAACGATGTTGACTCCAACGGGACCAACCAGAGGCTGAATACACTAAGGTTTTTTTTTGCACGGGGGATACATTCCACTTTTAGTATGGAACCGTGTAAAAAAAGACTAAATAGAGTTGATAAATTCACATGCTTGAACATTTTCTATTGCTTCGATTTTGTTTCTATGCGTTACCTTTTCCATGCAATGTTCAAAATACTTTTTTTAAATTTTGAGTATTTACACCAAAAATTGTGAATTTTTTGAAAAACTGTCATATGATTACTTTTGGCTCAAAACGTAAAATGTGAGTTGAATGAGGTCGATAAGTTGTTCCGTTCTGGAGTTACTGCCGAAAACAACCCGTGTAAAAAAAACCGTGCAAAAAAAAACCTTAGTGTATTTTGACAATAAAGAAACGAAAATCCAGCCATTAGTGACGATTAATGTACTGGGCATCCCAAGTAACAATTTTAGTTTTATTTCAGCCGTATAGCACTCCTCCCGGCTTTGTTGATAAAACTACATTCAAAACTGTCCACCAACACTTCCTCTATACATCTTCAAAGCCAAAATGTGTAAAAAGTGGCCCAATCGATAGACGGTTGTGAAAACAAATTATTAAAACCTTTAGAAGACCATGAAGATTTTGAAAATGATCTTGTGAAAGATGTTATGACCACTTTAGAACCATCATAAAACCTTTTGGCTGCCATCCAAACTAGCATAGGGCCAAATGGCCACAGCTGTCCAACCTCACGGTGATATCGTGGTTGATTTTTGTTGTTCTGCTTTGTTCAATTCTCTGCTCTTCTGATTCATTTAACGGTAAATAATATCTGAGGAAAAAGTTCAAGTGTTGCGAGAAATTTGATTTGATAGCAAAATATTCAGAGCAAATTGAGTTGTTTATAGCGTATCATGCTCCAAATCATATGCGCATTTAATTTTATGGTGAATATTGCCACGATAAGAGCCGAAAATTAATGCGCCTCGGACATTATGCAAGTTTATATTTAAAAAAAACAAAATTGAAACAAATATATTCGATAAAATAATCATGAATTTCCTGAAAATTTATGGAATTCAATATGAAGATCTTAAATAATGGCAAAGTTGGTCTCTGATTTGCAGTTCATTTGCATTACATATAAAATTTGGTGTATTTATTTGTCTACATTGCAATTATTTCATAAATTTCAATATGGCGATAGGAAGAAATAAGAGTTCTCCCATAAATCCAATTTATCTTCACAATAGCTACCATAAAACTATTTGGTCATTTGGTGACTTTCCTCAATGCCAATTGGCCATTTAATGCATTTGCTTGAGGCAAAATGAATCTGAAATTATTTTTCAACTGACCATAATAAGGTAATTCGAATGAGTCTCAAAACGGCAGTTCAAAACACCATTTAACGAGTTCATAAAGTCAAAATAAAACCTTCGATAAGAGTAAAAGAAACTTTAGAAAACAAGGTTTTAAGATCGTTGTAAAGAAGCTGTGTAGGTTCTCATAAACCTGACTTAAATTTGAAACCTATTGGCATTTCTTACTGCCACAACATGACCAAATTGATTTCTAGTGGCTTTCATAAAACAATAATAAAACTCAATTAAGTTGGATGGTTTTGGAAATGTTACTTGGGTTCCTCAGTTGGCTGGGTAAGTTGGTTGATTGACGCCCAGCCCAAGTAGAGTCTGAGACCAAATTGAAAACTTAGTATGATGCGGTGATGTTGCTGGTAATGAATGAAATTTTTTTTTAACAAGTTCATTTATTTGTACAGGCTCAATCATATCGTCTTTACAGAGCCAAGTTTTCTTTTTCAATATACAACAACCCTAGTAGTATTCTTGTTACGAATCGGTTAAGGTGACTGTATAATAACTAAATTTAGTCACTATCAAGTTGCTGTAAGTATTTTTGACCATTGGGTGCTGCTTGTAAATCATCTTCAAAGTAAAGTTAAGAGGGGAAGAACCGGTTAACAATTTGTTTCGGTCGTTTTAACGATTAAAAGATCAAAATGGAAAACGAAAATTTGATCCGGCGAAACTAAATTCAACTTGACTGATCCTGCTATCAGTGAGAGCAAACTGAAAAATCCAATTGCCGTAAAGTTTTCCCCGTTTTTAACTGTGAATTCCACAGTTCTGTCAAATTTGTTATCTGTACGAAAAGAGGTCGCAAGATTAAACTAACTTTGATACAGAATTTGACTATTGTAAAGTGATTTAGCTTTTCGAAAAGCTCGAAACGCTCTCTCTCTCTCTCTCTCTCTCTCTCTCTCTCTTTCTCTCTTTATTTCTCTTTCTCTTTTGCTTTCTCTTTCTCTTTCTCTCTCGCTCTCTCGTTCTCTCTCGCTCTCTCTCATTCTTTTTCTCTCTATGATGTTATATTTTTCTCGGGAGGTTATATTTACAACTAAGCAATCTGTCATGTTTTTGACCGGTGATTTAAACTTTCATTGTTAGGTCAAAAATATAATCTTAAGTCATCAACTGTATGTCCGGATTCTGTTGATTTTTCATGTTTGGATTGATGTTAACTATTTTACTTTTTCTATAAAATCACTTCTCAAATTCCAGTTGAAGTTCTATCTTTTGATACATTATTATCTCAGCTACCAAATTTTGAAATTAGATATCTAATATTTCAATAGAAGATCGATGATACATAGGTACCAGGATGGTTCGAAATATCGAATCAGCTCCATCCCACTCAATCGATTCCAAATCAGGCCCTGACTCTTCTCTTAAAATTTGAGTTCTATTGGTTACGAATTCGGACTGCACTGGCCCTTTGCAGTTTCTATAGAGATTACTATGCAGAAATCAATTAACGGAATTTTCATATAATATTTTTGTAGCTTGAAAATTGATCGATTTAGAGCAATTTTCCCTCATCAACTTAGGGTGTACCATAAAAAACGTTTATTTAGCCCTAACTTTTTTATTTCAATTCTCACCGTACAGTTGTATTCCGACGAGTTTTAGAACTTTCAAAGACGCGTATTTTGGTAACGCTAACTTCAACCAATCAATAGTTATTGAAGTTTTTCTAAAAAAAAACACGCCCTTTTCAAATGTTGATTTTTATGATTGGGGCAAAAAAAATTAGAGACTTCATTTGAAAGGGCAATTTAAATTGTTTAACATATGTGAAAACTAGATATATTTTATTTCTGTATCTTGAGAAAATTACATTTGAATCTGGGATGGTTTTAGAAGAAAAACTTCAATAATTATTGATTGGTTAAAACTAGAGGCAAAACTCAAAAATACATCAAAATACGCGCCTTTAAAAGTTCTACAACTCGTCTGAACACAATTTTACGATGGAAATTGAAATAAAAAAGGTAGGACAGAAAAACTTTTTTTTTATGGGACACCCTAAGTTGATGAGGGAAAAGTTGCACTAAATCGGTCAATTTACAAGCTACAAAAAAAAAGTTTATATGAAAATTCCATGAAATTTTTTGCGCTACAACTTTGCCTAAGAATGTAAACGTCTATTTCTGCAAATAAAAAAGTTAGTTTCTGTATTTCCGTGAAAATGGGGACCACCCTAATTTTAATCAACCTTTAAAAAAATGGGCCTTAGTGATGCAAACCATGTTGTAGAACATCACTTTGCTGTAAAGTTTCAAGTTTAGGCACTGGGAGCATGTTTCCTCAAAAATTCGTGATCTGGACCATAGTGCAAAGTCACAAGTTAAAATTTCACCTCTGGACATGTGCCAGAAATACCCAAAAGGTGTTGAGGTGACTTCGACGGGGTATGAACAGGCAGAAAATTTTGACCAAAAAAAAGTATCTAGCAAGGAGTGTCAACTAATGTACTGGGCTTTCTCAGTCATAACTAATTGATAGAGGTAACTCACAGAAACTAGGTCATCAGAAGACATTTTGAGGGACTGGCCACTAATAGAGACCTTCCGGGATCCGAGTTATCCGGGAAAAGTGACCATATTCAAATCTTTTCCAAAACCTAGATTGCGACTTATCAAACCTCCATGATTTTGCAAAACTTTATCTTCAGATGACATTCTGAGGGTGTCCGACCATAATGGCCCCTTGGAGTGGCCCTGTGGGATTTTGAGTTCCTCCACGGAAGTGGCCATAATCAAGTTTTTACCAAAATCTGGCTTGAGAGATTTTGAAAAACAAGCTCATTAAAGAGCATTCAGAGGATTTCTTACCATACTGGCCACTTAGAAGTGACCCACCGGAGTCCGAGATCCTCCGAAAAATGGCTATATTGAAATCGATGCCAAAACCTGGCTTGCGACACATCAAACTTCATGATTTTGGAAAACGAGGTCATGAAAAGATGTTATGTGGATTTACGACCATACTGGCCACTTAGGGAGGCCCTGCGGGATCCGAATTCCTCATGGAAAGTGGCCATATTCAAATCGTTGCCACAACCTGGCTTGCGACTTATCAAACCTTCATGATTTTGCCAAAATTTGTCTTCAGAGGACATTCTGAGGTTGTGCGACCATACTGGCCACTTGGGGTGGCCATGCGAGATTTTGAGTTCCTCGAGGGAAGTGGCCATAATCAAATTTTTACCAAAATCTGGCTTGCGACATATCAAACTTCATGATTTTGCAAAACTAGGTTTTCGGAGGACATTCAGAGGATTTCTTACCATACTGGCCACTTAAAGTGACCCACCGGAGTCCGAAATCCTCGGAAAAATTGCTATATTGAAATTGATGCCAAAATCTGGGTTGCGACACATCAAACTTCATAATTTTGCAAAACGAGGTCATGGAAAGACGTTATGTGGATTTCCGACCATACTGGCCACTTAGGGAGACCCTGCGGGATCCGAATTCCTCAAGGACAGTGGCCATATTCAAATCTTTGCCAGAACCTGGCTTGCGACATATTAAACTTCATGATTTTGCAAAACTTTGTCTCCAGAGGACATTCTGAAGGTGTCCAAATTGAAATCGTTTCCCTCAATAGTAATGTCAAACGCTCTCAGAATGTCCTCCGATGACCTAGTTTTGCTAAGCCATGAAGTTTGATCCTTCGCCTGCCATGTTTCGCATCCAAAGATATTTCGTCCACCAACCCTAGACAAGTACTTAACCTAGTACTCCCACCTTGGAATCCGAAACTACGAATATTTTCGAATCAACAAGTACGCATCCACAAACAAGCATAATTTTGTGATATATTGCTAAAAACCGCATCAAAATCCGATGGCCATCGATCCTGCTATCCGTAAGAGCTTCCTAAACACATCCATAAACATTTTAAAATGCTTCGTTTTTTTTCATATCAAATGGTCAAAATACACTTTTTAAAATTTTGAGTATTTTTGGGGCAATTGTGAAGTTTTTGAAAAACTGCCATATGATTACTTGTTGCCCAAAACGTAAAATGTGATTCGAATTAGGTCGATAAGTTGCTCCGTTGTGAAGTTATCGCTGAAAATAAACCGTATTAAGAAAAAACCGTGTAGAAAAAGACCTTATAGTATATATAAGAATGAATTTCTGTCTGTCTGACAAACAGTCTGCCTGAAACTTATAAAATCGAAAACTACTGAACCGATCGGCGTGAAATTGTGAATGCACCGGTTTTTGCGGCCGGCAAAGGTTCTTATGATAGTTTGAGACCCCTCCCATCTCTAGAAGCCCCCCCCCCTTCAATAGAAATGAAGCACAAATTTCTGCATAACTCGATAACCAATCAAGCAAATGGAACCAAATTGGGCATGTAAAAGTTTTTGAAGGCAAGAAATATTTCAGTGGTAATTTGAAACCCCCGCCCCCATGCAGAAAGAGGGGGCTGAAATGAAACACAAGTTTCTGCATAACCCAAGACGTAATCAAGCAAATCGAAACAGGTTTTTGAAGGCAAGAAATGTTTCGTAGATGACTCGAGACCCCTCTAGTTTCTGAAAGGTGGAGGGGGGGGAGTCGCACATTCGAATGAAACACAAATTTCTGCATAACTCAAGAACTAATGAATCAAATGGAAACAGCAAATGAGAGCAAGAAATGTTTAAATGGTGGTCTAAAACCCCTCCGTCCCCTGAAAGGTGGGGGAGGGGGGGGGGAAGGGGGTTACATACAAATGTAGTAGAAATTTGTTAATTTTAGAAATAATCAAGCAAATGGAAACAAATTTGGCAGGTGGTGGTTTTTTAAGGCGAAAAATGTTTCTATGGTGATTTGAGACCCCTCCTCTCTTTGGAAGAGGGGGGCTCCCATAGAAATGAAACACGAATTTCTGTATAATTTGAGAACAAATCAAGCAAATGGGACCAAATTTAACAGGTAGAGGTTTATGAACGTAAAACACATTTCTTAGGTAACTTGAGACCCCTCCCTTTTCTAAACGGGGGGCTTCCAAATGAAACACAAATTTCTGCATAACTCGAGAACTTATCAAGCAAATGGAATCAAATTTTGTATGTGGAGGTTTTTAAAAAAAAATGTTTTGAGACCCTTCGCCCTCCTATACAATTGAAACACACATTTCTGCATAATTCGAGAGCCAATTTAACACATGGAATCAAATTTGTTATGTGGAGGTTTTTGAAGGTGAAAAATGTTCTCATTGGGGTCCGAGACCCCTCCCGCTTCTTCAAAAGGAGGCTCCCATGCAAATGAAAAACAAATTTCTCTAAACCAAATGAAACAAAATTTGGCATGTGGGGGCTTTTGGAGGTAAGAAATGTTTGTAGGGTGATTTAAGACCCCTCCCTTATCAAGAAGGGATGGCTCTCAAACAAAACAAACAACAATTTGAACCAAACATGAGAATTATCCATGCAACTAAAACACAAAATATATATATCTCGGGTAGGCAGCATGTTCTGATAGAAGTTTGAACCCCTTCTTAGGGAAGGTCCATTAATTATGTCACGTGGTAGGAGGGGAGGGGGGGTTTGGGAAAACGTGACGGTCCATATGAAAAAATGTGAAGGTCCATACAAAAAAGTGACAAAGGTGGGGGGGGGTTTATAAAAAGTCACTTTTTGCGTAACGGAATTAATGGACGCTCCCATAATCAAGAATGTGGGGGGTGCTTGAGCTACTCTCAGTGCTACATTATGCACAAGAAGTTAATCTGAGGTTACGCAAGAGAAAATTTCGCTCAAAATGACGGAAATGATTCTACACAGAACTACCGCTTCAAGAGTTAAATTAAAAACAGAAAGCTTGGTTTTTTTTTGCAGAAATTTCGCACATTAGCATACAAAAATAGTTTAACCAAATTCATTCCGAAAAGAAAAACCATAAACGCACCAGTTCTATTAAAAAAAATTTCCTTTTGTTGCATGCGTAGCAAGGCTCGCACCGGGTTCAGCTAGTCTATATATATAAAAATGGATTTCTGACTGTCTGAACCACATAGTTTCGGAAACTATTGAACCGATTGGCGTGACATTTTGTATGGAGGGGTTTTTAGTGCCGGAGAAGGTTATAATGATAGGTAGACATCCCTCCCTACTCTGAGACGGGGGGGCTCCGATACAAATGAAACACAAATTTCTGCATAACTCGAGAACCAATCAAGGAAATGGAATCAAATTAAGCATGTGGGGGTTATTGAAGGCAAGATTTTATTTATGGTGGTTCGAGACCCCTCCCCTCCTCGGACGGGAAGCCTCTGATACAATGGAACACAAATTTCAACCAACCATGAGATTCATCACTACTGTTATTAAAATTTGTATGCAAGAGTTTTAGGGACCGGAGAAGGGTCTTATGATGGGTCGAAACTCCATCTCCGTCTAAGAGGGGGGAGGGGCATACAAATGAAACACAAATTTCCGCATAACTCGAGAACTAATCAAGCAAATGGAATCAAATTTAGCATTAGGGGGTTTTTAAAGGCAAAAAATGTTTCTATTGTAGTTTGAGACTCCTTTCCCCTGAAGGGGGGGGGGGGCTCCCATACAAATGGAACACAAATTTATGCATAAGTCGAGAAATAATCAAGCAACTGGAACCAAATTCGGCACGTGGAGGTTTTCGAAGGCAAAAAATGTTTCTAAGATGACTCAATACCCCTCCCTCTTCTGAAAGGAGGGCTCCCATATAACTGAAACACAAATATCTACATAACTACAGAACTAATCAAGCAAATTGAACCTAATTTGACAGGTAGAGGTTTTTGAACGAGAAAAATATGTCTATGTCGGTTTGAGACCCCTCCGCTCTCTAGAATGAGGAACTCCCATACAAATGAAACACATGTTTTTTGCATAACTCGAGATCCAATGCAGCAAATGAAACAAAATTTGGCATGTGGAGGTTTTTGGAGGCAAGAAATGTTTCTACGGTAGTTCAAGATACCTCTCCCTCTTGAGAAGGGGGGGGGGGTCTAAAAGAGAAACACAATTTTCTGCCTAACTCGAGAACTAATCAAGCAAATGGAACCAAATTTGTCATGCGGAGGTTTTTGAAGGCAGAATTTCTACACTGAGCGAACAAATCAAGAGGAATTCATAGGAATATCGTATGAAAATTTGCCAGATGATATTATTGCGAATTTTATGCGATTCTCTAATGGAAGGAAGTTCATAGGACGATCGTATGGAAATTTTGCTCATAGAAAAACAAAGTTGCAATCGGTATTCGAGCCATGAACTTCGAGTCACACCAGACGAGTTACAATCCCACGAGACTATACTCGCTTAAGGAGACCCTCCCCTGGATTTGGGCAAAAATAAGGCAAAGTTGGTATTTTTGTGTGTGGGAGGATGAAAAGGCGTACGAACTTCCGGTTTTGACGATTAAATTCGCTTATTATTCAAGATTTCAAAGAGATAAAAAAAAATGTGAGAATTCAAAATGGCGGCTACAGAATGGTGATTTAACGAATAAATGTTTTTTAATCTAACTTCAAGCCCCGGGCTTGAAATATTAATTCGATTCCCTCCATCAAATAACGCTTTGAAAGGTTATAATTTTTTGTACGGCTTGAACTAAAAATTGACATTAATTATTAAATATGTATAATTTTTGAACACGGTGAAAATGAAAAAAAAGTAGCGAAAAATTAAACTTTTCAGTTCAAATGATCACTATGCAATGAGTTTAGGTTTAAATTGTCTGAATTTTCTGTTTGATTTCTGTCTACTACAAGAGTCTGCAGGCCTGAAGTTGTCGCCCCATGTTTGGAGCGCAGTGGCTTACGGGAATCGCCATTTTGTGGCCGCCATTTTGAATTTTCACAATTATTTTATCTCTTTGAAATTTTGAATAATAATCAATTTTAATCGTCAACAACGAAAGTTCGTCTCCCCCAAAAAAAATACAAACTTTGCCTTATTTGTGCCCAAATCCAGGGGAGGGTCCCCTTAATAAGGAGTGTATCGAAAAGTAGTTATAAACATTCGATGCGTTATTACGCATAAACTACTGTATATATTCTTAGCGTGTAAGCGCCATTTGCTTTGTTTACATGTCAAAAATGATTATTCGGTTCATTCATTTCCGTTGATAAAGTTGTATTCAAAATGTCGCGAATTGAATTTGAGACTAAAAAGAAAATTCTGCACACTTGGTGCACCGAAAAGGGTGTTACTTACAACCAGATTGCGAAAAGAGTAAATGTTCACCCGGCAAGTGTAAAACGCATCATCGAAAAGTTTGGTAAGGAGTGCTCCCTCAAGGATTTACCAAGAAGTGGCCGGAAACCCGGCTCCAGCAACCCCGATTCGGACCAAAAAGTTGTGGATTATATTCAACGGAACAAATCTGCCTCTACTCGCGATCTAGCCAAGAAGTTCAGGACCAGCATCGGAATGATTCAACGAATCAAGCGCAGGAATGACTTGAAGACGTACAAAAAGCAGAAAGTGCCCAAACAAACTCCGGAACAAAAGTCTCGTGCCAAAACCAGGGCTCGAAAGCTGTACAGCTGCATTTTGGACAATGTCGACCAGTGCATTTTGATGGATGACGAAACATACGTTAAAGAAGATTCAAGAACGCTACCGGGGCCGCAGTTTTATACTAAATCTGTTGGGGAATGTGTGCCAACCGCAGATACGACTGTTGCGATGGAGAAATTCGGTCAGAAGGTGCTCATTTGGCAAGCTATTTGCACATGTGGCTTGCGTTCTTCAATTTTCTATACAAAAGGAACTATAAATGCTGAGATTTATCAAAAGGAATGTTTGGAGAACAGGTTGCTACCATTGTAGTAGAAAGCACCAGTCCCCTCCTCTCTTCTGGCCAGATTTGGCATCGGCACATTACGCCAAATCCACTCTACAGTGGCTGACGGAGAATAACATCAAGTTCGTAGAAAAGACATCAACCCACCAAACTGTCCCCAGTTGCGACCGATCGAACGCTATTGGGCAATAGTCAAGCGTATATTTAAGAAGGATGGTACAGTGTCCCAAAACATGACCGATTTTAAGAAACATTGGGCAGCGGTATCCAGGAAGTGCACAAAGGTCACTGTGCAGAATTTGATGGCAGGTGTCAAATCAAAGGTACGGGCATTCTACAGAAATGAACATGATGACTAGTTTTTCCGTTTGGATCTTTTGTAAACATGTTAAGCTATAATAAACTGAAATAGTATGTTAATTTTAACCATGTTTTCATGCCTATTTTATTATTTGGAAGTTTATAACTACTTTTCGATACACTCCTTAAGTGATGTAAATTGAAAGTGTATAAAAGAGGCATGTGTTTCTCGACCAATGCCACAATAACCATTTCATACGATCTCGAATGGAATGAGTCCTGGACCCTTGCTTTGTGGTTCATAGTTCCAATCGTATGAAAACCTTATGGATAATTTCCTGAGTCTGTCTGAGTCCAAATGAAACACAACTTTCTGCGTAACTTTTGAACTAATAAAGCAAATGGAACCAAATTTGGCATATTGTAGGTTTTTAAAGCAATGATTGTATGGTGGTTTGAGTTTTAATTCATGTCGTTGCAAGCGTAGCAGCGGTCGCACCGGAATCTGCTAGTAGAAGATATAATATCATTCGCTTATAGTGTCGCAAATCTTTATTTATATACAATTTTTGAAGCAAAATTTTGTTCATCTTTTGTAGCCATCCCATAATTTGAAAGATTACGTCAATCAAATGCAATTGTTTGGTAGGGTGATTGGTGTCATCAGAAATCAGGATACCATTAATAATAAACGGTGAAAAACTTGTTAGCGAAGACTAATTGGAACATATTTCTCTAAAAAGGGCTTATTTAAACAAAGTACATTTTCTAAAATAAAGCTATCTTATATCTCAAATTTTGTGGAAAATTTACGCTGGAATGAACCTTCTGATCCAATATATTAATCTTCTTTTCACTTTCTTGTTTCTTTTCAGGTACTTATACAAACTTTGTATGTTAAAAATGGACACGCAATCCTGGTTTCATAAAACGTTTTAGCTTGGATGCAACCTCTAAACGCATTTATAAAGGTAAATTTAGAAAGATATTTCTTCTATGTGTTATCTGTACAAAGGATAAAAAATAATGATATGCAGTCATAACAGCGCTATGAAGTCATTATCCGGAATGACGCAAATTCCGCAATGTACCCCTTTTTGTCGGGAAACGGTCTTCCGGGAAAAGTTATAGAACCAGTCATAACATCTCTAAAACATCGACAAAGGTTCCAATTCAGCCAAACAACAAATCAATTAATTCTACTGTTTTCGTTTCAAACCAACCAACGAATTACTGGAAAAAAGAAGACTCAACCTTAACTAGAGCAGAAAAATAGAACCAACGATCATCCTCAATTTCTACCAAAACCCTTAATCCTCTCCGAAGTGCTTCCCGCCGAACGCCACTTGGAAGGAATGAAAGATGACACCAACACAAAATCCTAACCGAACGAAACACTTAGCCATGGCCCTTTTCCCTTTTTAAACCGCGGACGCTGATTTCTGTATTCCTCGACGATTTTTACCAAACACAAAACGAAAACAAAAAACCCAAAATAGTGCCAAACTTTTGCCGGCCTACACTTTCAAGTGGCATCCTTCCGTGCTGGGAGGATCGTTTAACTTACGACATGGCCAGAGAGAATGCGACAAAAGAAAGAAGGCTGCGACATTTTAAGGATCGGGACAAACAGGATGACAAGTGCACGAGACGCGATGATCGTCCCACTTGAGGTAATTTGAAATGGGAAACCAAATGTGGCTTTCGCTTGTTTGTTCATATATTTTTTTTCAATCGTCCCAAAATGGGTTACTTCAACCCGAAAGATACCGCGACTCAACAACGTTGCTGCCATAAATTCTCCTATCGATTACTACTGCATACTGCGCTGTCCAGTGTTTCACAGTATTCATAAATAAAACAAAAAGCCTACTGCGTGAACGGAGAGACCCACCGAGCCTCCGGTTCGAGTAGGCGCATGGAAATAAAAATAAACAAACGGCGAAAACGTTTGGCTATCGGCACTTACCTACCTCGCCATACGCAACGAATGGACGAATGTGCGGTTGGTTCACACACACACACACACAGTTGGAGATAGTCAATCGCGGGGGCTGACAAATTGAAACCGATATCGTTATTATGCATTATTGTTGGCATTTGGCAGCTGCAGCTTGGCAGCAGCTTGGCTTGGTGTAAATCTGAACGAATTGTTTCAGTGGGGTCGCTTGGACTAAGTCGGGATTAACATCGATAAAGCGGAAGCCTTTTTTTCCTGGAATAAATTATGCACCCATTTTCGGGGTTGAAGCGATGAATCACTACTCCTGATTGGTTCCGGTGATATTGCAAAGTTTTTGGCGCATGATTTTCGCTGAATTTGGTTGATAACAATTCAATATCTTTCGAGATTCGTTGGGAACTTACAACGATGGTTATTGGAATTGTTAGGCACTACTAAGGCTGTGTCCCAATTCGCGAATTAATTTTAATTTTCACTTAAACTTGACAGATGGAAAACAATCGAATAAGTCTGCTACTCGAGCTGGCTCATTTCTGACAGGCGGGAACTCAATTTTGACAGGTTCCGCATGCTTCTACGCATCGTCCATATGCTGAACTCATTTTTTCCAAAAGTTGAGTCACTCATATATGAGTAAATGTAGCTGGAATTTACGAGTTAACATATTTTAAACATCCACGTGATTAATTTCGATGTCTTGGATGTGTCGAATTGGCAATTTCAGTTAAATTTACTCAAAAATTGAGTCAAAAACGGCTCAAAATTGTGATATTTGACCAACGTTTTAGAACGAATAGCCGCCGTTTTGAAATCCAAAATGCCCCACATTGCAGCAATTCACCGAACACTGAGGGCGGCCATCTTTTTTTTATAACTGCCTTTGGTGTTTTTTACAACGCGCTCTCACCTACGCTCAACTTAAGATTCTAGAAGCATTTTCACTGTTAATAATTGAGAGTTTTCTATGCCAACACCAATGAATGAAATTGTGTATCGTGTGGCAAGCACAATGAAATTCTATGCTCAAGTCGGGCAAATTTCGAACCCAAAAGATTCCATCGACCGGACCGGGAATCAAACCCGCCTTTTGTAAACCCTGCTCTTATCGACTGGGCTATCAGAAGCCCCGATGGCGATTATCTTTGGATTTTTAAAACGGTGTCAAACTTCAATTGCGCATTGTTCCTAGACTGAATTACAAAATTCAAATGACCGCCATTTTGAAATCGTCACGCTATCTCCGTTCTAGAGAAAACCAATATTGAAGAACATTGAAAATATTTATTTGACACCGATGGCGGCCATCTTTATTTGTCTGTCAAAATGGTGTCAAATTCTCACTGGGGTACCTCGGAACATATCCGGATAAGTCTGATTTCACGATACGGACTCTTCCCAACGGAATTCGATCTATAATTCGAAGATCGAAGATTTCGATCTATAATTCGTAAGAATAGTATTCTACCGTATGCGTGTTAATGTTTGCAGCATTGAGTAATATTAAAATAAAAAAATAAACATCTCCAAAATTTCGGTTTAAATTTATTCAAAATGTTTCGGAGAATATTAAACTTCGTTAATCATCGATCGAGTTTCCACAGTTTCCAAACGCCTTCGGAACTCATGACAGGTCCTAATAACGTAGCCTGGGTCCATTTCTCTCCAGGTACGGGTCAATGTTTGTCTGAGGCTTGCTGTACTCGGGTGGCGTTCAGAACAGGCCTTGGCCTTCATGATGCGCCATACTGAGTAACCCAGCGGATTAAGATTGGGGCTGGATGGCGGCCACATATCCTTCGCTCAGATGTTCCTGCAACCACTTCTGAGTGCAATTCGAGGTTTGGAACGGTGCCTCATCTTGTTGAAATACAACATTTGGCTTCGGGTCGGAAGAACATACTAACTTAAAATCCCGATGTAGATCTCTGTGTTTACTTTGTCGCCTTCAACCCGGGAATGACCACCGGGTTTATTTTTTGCCATCGGTAGCCACCAATCCAAACACCAAAACGCTTGCAGGATGCTAGGTCAGATACACGTTTTATTCTCGTGGCCACGTCTTTTACCAGGAAAGAACTAATATGACTACCGGTTCTGGAATATAACACGGGATCGACGGTTAACGTGTTCTTGACGGTGAACAGAATTACCGGTTATTTTCGCTTGAGGAAGTTCAAGATTTTCTTACATCGTTCGACTCGTAGCCCCCGGATGCGTTTGGAAATCAGCGACAATTCACGGAATCCGAGCTGACCTAGGGCGACCTGTGGCCTCCTCCGCGGATAGTTGTCCTATGTTTTCTTGGTCTAAGACCCTTTTCACGGTCCACCGGGACACTCCCATGACGATTGAAATGTCTTTTTGCGACATTTGTGTGTGGGACTATGCACGAACACGCTGATGCCACTTGGTCATGGTGCAACTGTCAAACTAAGGAAACCTCGTCACCTCGTAGCCTACTATGATATGAACCAAAGATTACGTGCATGCAAAGATTCCCTTTGAAGAAATCCAAAGTAACTTTTCAGATGATTTTAGAGTTTACTCATATGGGATTAAAGTTTGCCGATAAGGGAAAAGAGGGAAGAGGGAGAGGGAATTCTACGAATCCTGAACTCAGATTCTAGAATACATTTCCGTGGGATGAAGGCTTTTAGCTAATATTTTTGAGTGATTTATAGAATATGTCCAAGGGGTTTCGTGGAATATTTCAAGGAATTCTTTAATGTTATATCCTCGGATCCTCTCAACCAATTTCAAGGTTGGTTTTCTGGAGATTTCATTGGAATCTTAGGAATCTTAGGAAATCTTTTGAAATGTTTAAGAGATGTTTAAGAGTTGTAATTCCAGAAAACAATTACTAGTGATGTTAATCAAAATTATTTTGAAATGTTTCGAAGAAAACATTTCATATACAATTTTTTTTCTTTCATAAGATTCAGAAGCATAATTGATGTGAGAAATTCAAGAAATTTACGACAATTTTTCTAGAGAAGTTCTTCAAACAATTCTACGTAGCGTTTCCGAAAATTAAAGAGCATCCTTTCATGGGATGAAAGCCTTTGCTGGGAATGAAAGTGATATTCGCTTTATTGGAAGTCGAGAAATCCTTTGCACTACCCCAAGATTACAGTGGGATGTTGGATAAAATGGTATGGCAGCAGGTTTTGTTTTGGTAAGCTATATGCTGAATTGTTGTTTATCTTTTGTTTTCATATTATTTTTCATTTAGCTGGTGTTATTTGGAGTTGGAGATTCACAAATATGTATTTAATTTGATGCCATCATTGAAGGCACAGAAGGCTGGTTTCTTATTTGGGAAGACAAGGTTATTGAAAACGTTCGATTGCCAATATGGACCGGTTTAAAACAACAGTAAGGATGCTGTTAGGGCCATGGTAATGGTTTTTCATTGTAAAGATAAGGTATTTTTTAATAACGCTTGAAAGTCGGCTTGAACCGATTACCCTAGTAGCACACTTGTTACCATTGAGTTGAGATAACATAAATATGCTAAGTCATAATCAAGTTACTACAACTAATTATGACCGTTGTGTGCTACTTGCGTAGTGTCAAAATTAAGGGTGTTGCTGGGACATCTCATAAAATGAGATGAAGGATATTCATTGGCCAGTTTTATTGAAAAACGACCGAGGGGCGTAGATCAATTCAGACGATTTCTTGAACAATTAGGAATTTCTTGACTCAAGAAATCTGTTCGAACCACTCACAAGGTGTGTTGACATTGTGAAAACAGAGTAACTTTTAACTGTGCCATTTTGGACCAATGTATTCCAGTGGATTTTTATTGGATGCAATTGTTTTATATTTTTTATTGGGAAGGCAAGATTATTTCTTCGTACATTGCAAAGACATGCGTCCTCCATTTTAAAATATATTTAAAAAGGAATATATATATATATATTTTTTTTTAAACCAGATTCATTATCTACCATTTCTTCTGAAATACAACTTCATTCATGGTTGAAATGTTTGAAATCAATGGTTTACGACTGATTATAAGATAATAAGAAGAACACACATATGAAAATACGTGCCCTTTTGAAAAATGATCCTTGAGCCAAAAACATTTTTTAAATTTTACCTGAAATGATCAGATGGGATTCGGAAAATCTTCATTTCTTAGCTTTAAGAAAGAAGTCATTCAAGTAACAGGAATTTCTTCCATAAGATTTTGGAACTACTAGATATCCTTCAAAGGCTCCGTAAAAGAATCATACAAATTCCAACTCCGCATATCCAATTTTACTTTCATGGATTTCTGATGAAGCTTTTTAGAGAGTTCAAAAGTAAGGCATGGAAACTTTAAAATAATCGTTTGCAAAAGATACGGTTTTGAAGAATTATCTCACAGAAGTTACGAATATTTTTCCATAATATGAAGGTGAGTTGTTTCAATAATTGTTTAACATCATCTAGAAAAATCAAGAATCCTTGCCATGAGGTTTCAATTATAGAAATTTATCTGAATAAGGTTCACCGATATTTACCTCGTAAATCTCCTTGTTGATCATGCAAAACGCCAAGACTTGAACTCAAGGCTAATTTGAAGTACCGTAGAAATTTTTAGGATACTGTGCAATGATGCCTCATGGAGCTTTACCAGCCCATAAGCATGATGAAGACCTCGTAAATCGCCTTTCCGATCATGCAAAACTTAAAAATTTAAACTCAAGAATAGTTTGGAGCGCCTTAGATATTTTGAGAATACAGTGATATGTCTGCAACAGTGTTAGGATTTTCCTTGTAGCTTTCACGGCTAAGAAGTATGGTCAGAACACTCTCTTGTCGATCATGCTTAACATCAAGATCTGAATTCAAGGACAGTTTGGATAATCTAGAGCATCTAGCATCTAGTCCTTGACCATACCTGTTCAATATTTTTTCCTAATTGAAAGAGATAGTTTTGAGCAAGTTTTCAGAACAAAGTTCCTGTTTAATTCCAAGAGCTGTATTTTGACAGCAAATTTAAATGGGTCATATACCACCCATCCGTATTGAATCGGTAAAGAGAATCCCTTTGAATACTTGCTAATCTTCATGGAATCCAAAATGTTGAGCTATGTTTTTAAGAGAGATTAAAAAGAATTTATCTGAAAAAACATCAAGTAATCTTTCTATGGAATAGTTTCAAAATAGCTTACTGAAAGTAGCTTGCAAATGATTCTCTTTAAATAATTGTAGAACCCTTTCATAGGATGGAGTTTTTCGAGAGATAACAACAAAAGGCTCCACGAAATTTTGAATTTCTTTTAAAAGAAGAGAAGCCATGTTTTTTTTTCTCTTTAAACTAAAGACATTATTTTGGAGATGATTTTCGCCAAAATTAAGAAATCGTTCCGATTTCAATGACCTATTTGAAAATATCTCATGTTATTATTTCCTAACGATCTGTGAATGTTTTCGCAGAACTGAAAAAAATATTCTGTTTGAGAATTTTAAGAAATACCTTCTGAAGATTTTTAAGGCCGCCTCAAAGGAGATTTCGAGTAATTTTCTGGTGGTTTTCTACATCTATTTTCCTTTTTTTTGC
Organism: Aedes japonicus; assembly: GCA_034211315.2. Lineage (NCBI taxonomy): Eukaryota > Metazoa > Arthropoda > Insecta > Diptera > Culicidae > Aedes > Aedes japonicus. The sequence continues at coordinate 45,688 of JASCZW010007348.1, forward strand.
CTAATAAAAACTTTTGAAATGATCCTTATAAACCTATTAAGAGCTTTTAGGGAATCGATTTGAAAAATTGCAAGAAATTTATTCATGCCATCCAAAAGGTCCTCATCATATGGATAGGAACCTTTTTCAAAGAATTTGAAAAAATAGTGCAGCACAATTGTTGCATTTCGGTTAAAGCAACTTCTATGTAACTGATTTGAGTCACATTCAAGTTCCTACAACCAATTTTGACGGGTGTGTGTTGCTTGGGGTGTTCTTTGGAGAGAGATTAAAAAAAATTATCAGTGTAAAAATCAAGTAGATTTTTGAAAAATTTCCATAGAAAATAATTTCAAACGATTAACTTTAGAACACTTTCGTGGGCTGGAATTTTGTCAAGAGAAAAAAAAAATATTCCGCTAGATTTCAAGGGTTGGTTGCAAGAAATTGTTTTGAATAATGAGAAGCGTGAATACTTATCAAAAACTCAAGACATTACTCATAGCATTTCTAAAATTAATTTTGTTGTTTCGTTCAGATTTTTTTCAAAAGATACAATTTTTCTTGAAGATCGACAGTCCAGCTCGTTTTTAGCTCTATCCAGGGTTAAAGGCGTCCAGTCCCAGCTTCTTTGCGGCATCTCAGACGAGAGGTTGGCGTCAAGTTTAAACCAACCACATTTTGATCGAAACACCCTTTACTCAGATTAGTAATTGGCTTGACAGCAACAACTGATTGTCGCTTTTGCTCATGTTGCTGATAAAACAGTGTTGCAATAATGACAAAACGTTTTTTTTTTGTCGCTGTTGCATGAAAACAAGGTCGTTGCAACATGTGTGCGATTCGCAACATTTTCTCACTGCAACTTGTCTCTTTCCCATCATCGATGCAACATTTTGTTGTTTGCCTTTGTGTTGTGTTGTAATACATTCAAGTTACAATATATCATTGTTGCAGAGTGAAAGAATAAACGGTGTATCACTTGTCTAAGTTATCTAATGTTTTTAGGTCTAAAAAGTGAATATTTGACACACTGAGAGTGGAGCTCTTCTAGAGGTTTTGGAGTCATATGAAGGAATATCTCTGGGCTTAACTGCAACTATTTTTCTTTTCTTGAGAAGAATCCGTTGAAGAATTTTAAGAAATTTGGAATCCATGGAACCGTGCAATCTTAAATGTTTCCAACAGATGGACAAGAATCTTCTTTGAAGAATATGAACAAATGGTGCTATGTTTACTTTCGCCAAAATTTCTTTGCGTCACAAAAGGTCAATTCTGCTTTTGTAAACTGTAGCCTGTGCCATCAATTCCTCGCACACAATCCGGATAATGAGAACTAAGATTATCGTCTGACAGAGGGTTGTTGCCTCTACCAGCTGACATCTTTTGTTTGTTTTGCTGTTCAAGTTTCGAGAAATCAGAGAATCAAGTAATTGTTTACAAAAGCAGTTACGGCCTCATGAAAAGATGCCACTGATTTAAGAGATTATCTGGGAGTTCTTCGAAATGATTCCTAAGATAACTTTGAAGTTTTTCCATGATATTCCTCAAATCAAATCGTGAAATAAAACCTTTTCATTTTGAAGATTTTTTTGCGAATCCAAGGAATCCATGGAAATTTCATCAATTGTTTCTAATGCAACTTCAACGATCCTCTGACAAATCAGCATCAGAAACGCAGCACCCCGGCAGCGGCACCAAACTTCACAAAAACTACTCCGTCTACTAAAAACGGTCCACCATCGGCAGAAGCGGGGGGCGGGCGGGCATGCTGTATCTAATTTAAATGTCATTCTACGCCTGCCTGTCGAGTGTGTAACACCGATAAAAATTATCTAGCGACGGTTATTATTATTACCACTTACATACAGCCTATATGTAGCGGGGTCTATTAACATTGCCGCGTTGTTATTGTTCTGCCCCGCGCGCAGCGCAACCGAACCAACGAGTTGCAACTTGCAGTTCGCAGAAAAGTAGGCTGGGTTGGCCTGCCGAAGTCACGTGTGCTGCGCCATCTAGTGCTCGCTGGCTTGGCTGGCAGGTGGACGACGCGACGCCGAGGAGCAAACGCACGATTCTACTTCCACTCAAGAAGGGGGCAGAGATTTTGTGTAAGGTTTGTAAACCTGACTCCGACCGGCTCGATGACATTCCGTGATTGACCGTATATGGGAGGGGGCCGAACTGGGAGAGTTCCGTGGCTGCTTCGGTCACGGTTGTCATTCTGGACGAAGTGAACGGATTTGTGCCCTCGATTCGGGTTCGAATTTGAAGTTTGTGTGTGGATCCGTTGCATAATCAAACTACCTCTCGCTAATAGTCGAAATGTCGCGTCTTAATAGAGGAAGTTCTCCGTTTCGGAGGCGACCAAATAAGGCGCACCGAAAAATGGCCAAATCTCGAAAATCGAAAGTGAATCCGCCGTTGCTTTTGCCGTTGCTTTTCCCATAACCTCGAACCACTATTTAAACGTCTGTCGTTTGGACAACTAGCTCTGCGAAAGGTGCTGCGCGTCTGCGGTAGACTGGTTCGAAAGTTTGATGAACCCCGTCGGATCGGAGTCGGTTGGCAACGGGTTTGAACCAGTTCGAAAACACCTCAAATCGGCGCATGACTTGTACTATTCTGTTCGTTTTGCGCTTCGCACTTATGGACTCAACCCACATGCCACGATGTATGGGGCCTTCCATTGCAACATCTCCTGCTGAACGGTAGTTGTTCCAAAATTCCAACGAAAACGAAGCCGAAAGTGAGCGCAGATTGCGTTCAGGGACGTTCATTCACTTTTCGGCCTTTTCGGTGGTTGGTGGGTTTCGGGCCTCCCATTCTCCGGGCTTTGGTGGAAGAATGGAAAGGCAACAAAAAAAATGTGAAGAAAAGATGGGACTCCACACGCCAACAGCTGGTCGGTCGTTGGAGGATCTCCGAAAATGGCAAGTGTGATTTGCGTGCGTCATAATTGCGATTCGGCCTACCGTGATGGGATGGTGTTGCGCAACAAGCGAGTAATAGGGTCAGCTCGATTTGTTGATTTAAGCGCTTCAAATATTCTCTTTCTACAAAAGTTCGCGTACAAAGTGCTTCCCGTGGCAAAAAATTCTCGCAATTGGTTCGTCGTCGTTGGAAAGGGCAACAAGTGCCCATTAAGGAAATTGCGAAAGAGTGACCCCACCGGCAGCGCAAAAAACGGCACAAAAGAGACCAACCCTCTTCACGACCATCGTCACCGTCGTCGTCTTTAGTCATATGTTGCAACCTCCACCATCATCATCACATCGCGCCGTTGTTGTTCGCAAAATCTCCTTTCCTGCCAGCATCGTGGTCGATCCATTGTACTGCTTTTAATGGTTTTGCATGTTCTCTCATTAATAAATATCGCAGGCCGCATCCGTCTCCACTGGTTGCCCGGGGATGATCACTTTATTCTGCGGAATGTGCAAAAAAAGTAAAAAATTAAAAGCAAGTTCGTAGCTGCCAAGTGGACTGGTTGACCTAGTGAGTAGTGAACCGGGGGTAGGATGCGATCCGGCAATCGATTATGAAATTTTCCCATTCGGCTGAAAACTTGTTCCTGGCGACGATTTCCATGGAGACCGACAACGGTTTGTTTATTTCGATTGCCGCAAACTGATTAGGCAGACAGAATGGCGATCCTGAACTTTGGAACACACACACATTTACACACTCACACACAGCGCGATCGCTGAACGGTTAACAGTTCCGTTTGTAATTCTAGCCGGGTTGGATTTCAGAGCGGAACGTTGGAGCTGCTCCTGCTGGGCCTGGGAAATGTTGGCATCGGTTTACGGTTTGGGTGAATTTTTGTTGGGTGGCGAAAATCGGCCTGATTTGGGTCCGTTTTTATCGAGAAGGTAACGAACTCATTTCCGGTCGTGGTTGGATGGTTTGGTCGTTGGAATAACTGACATCAAATAGCACTGGAGTAATGGTCGCAAAAACAGTCAAATACAAATCTGACTCATGGGTTGCTTAGTTTGAATCAGTAGTATCAACTCGACGAGCAGGCATGAATACATGTTATTGCTGTTAATGACATGCCCTAATTTTCATTTGAGTCGTACCTTTCCCAAAAGATAGCCCCTGCGCGACTCCACATCTACACTATAGAGACCTCCTTTTTAGAGGAGGAGTGGCTTTGAACCACCATAAAAATATTTCATGCCTTAAAAAACTCGTCCATTCCAAATTTGTTTCCATTTGCTTTATTAGTCTTCAAAATATAAATTGTTGTATGGTTATTTAAAACCCTTCCAACAACATTTATTTTACCCAGTTTGTGGCCAGAATTGGTTGGAATTCCACAGATGAGATTGTCAACAGATGAGACATAATTTTACAAGAAATTATTATCTGCGTTTCACGAGTTTTTTCGAGTTGAATTTGTCTCGTGTTTAAATAAATTTTTTAATGTGATACTCTAACTCTTAAATTTCATAATAGGATTTAGTGAATCTTCGAATTTCGCGCAAATTGGTAGGGTTTTTTTTTGTTTTTCCGAAGAATATTAGAGTAGTTTTGTTTCTGCCGTTAGGGTGTCTATTGTCATATTAGGGTGGTTCAAAAAATGTATTTGAATGCATTTACCAGAAAAATTCATGAGTTTTGAATCTGAAAACTTATTTTGAAATTTTAGATCAAATGGAAGCCATACAAGTATTAACGAAGACTGTGGAAACTTTTGTCATTTTGCAGGGAATAACATTCATTAAATTTGTAACTTCTTGGTTTGTTTTTAAACATTCGAATACAAAGATGTGCATTTTTTTCTCCTATAAAAAAACTACTTCTTTAATAACTTAAACTAATCAGCTTTTCACTCTATGTATACAAATCAGCGATTTGTTTAAATATTTATTTCAGCTTAAGGGCCTGTTCATAAACCACGTAGACTCATTTTCGAGAATCTTAGGGGGTCTCCCCCTCGTAGACTTTTCTCCATACAATTTTTTGAAATTTTGTATGGAGAGTATACTTTGGTCAAACCCCCCTATCCCCAAAAAAAGTGTACGTGGCTTATGAACAGCCCTAACTCTATATTTTGGAAGTTTTTAAATTTAGAATTTTTGATTTAAACTAAAACTGGATTACACCAAAAAATTATTTCTAATGTCTCACCTAACTCACCGATTCCATAAAAACGATATAGTGGATCTTAGAAATGAAGAAAAAATTGATAGTTGTTTTATTTTTTCCTTTTAGAACAATATTTGAGCCATATTTTGTTTGTCGTAAGGATGACGATTGTCGTATTATGGTAGTCTAAAAGAAATGTAGACTTTTTTTACTTTCTTATACAATTCAGATTTTAACTTTACTTAAATTATAGAACTCAGCGAATTTTCAAAGAATGTTTTATCGATTTTGAATACTTAAACTAAAACGAAAGATATGTTCAATTACAAAAAGATAAATTGCGGAATGTTGGCCATTTTTTTGTCAAAATGTTGAAATTTGTTAAAAGAAGTTTGAAAAAAGAATAAAAAAAAGTAAGCGTTAAAGGAATTTCATAAAAAAAAAACAAAAAACAGGGTTGTCAAACAAAAAGAAACCCATATTTTGGATACCTCTTGAAATATATCAATCTATCCTTATTTTCACTTTTAAGTTGAAAACTTCAATTATTAACCACCCTGATGTTAAAATCAGACAGATATAAAAAACATTGAATTTTCTGCGTTATCTAATGTACATAAAGGGAATGCTAGATTTGACAAACAATAATGGGATATTTGATGAAAATGTAAGCCAGATAACGCCTGAATCTAGGTTGTTGTATGAAGATTACAAACATTGTTGTATTGTGCATCAAAGCAACCAATTTCTGTTGCGTACGCCTCCTTTGGCTTGAAATTAAACGTGGGAAATTTTACACGCTTGTTAAAATTAATTGTTTTTTTTCTGTGCATTAAACTGTAAAAGATATAATCTGAAGAAAGATATTTTGCAACGATTTTTAGACCACTCTTTTTAAAGAATAAAAAAAATATTTTTCGAATAAGAAACTACCTACCAATTTTCATGAAATTACGAAAACCACCATTATTTTTTCCTATGAACTCGATTATTTCGTATCCTTATTCTGATAGGAACCTTTATCGAGCATTTTTTCAGCAGTGTTTTAAGCCATGCTCATGTTTCTATTAAACCCTCAAACTACATTCTATGTAAAATAGTTTGCGACCAGGACGCTGGTTGATTTGCGACTTGATTTGCACTTTTGTTTCATAGATTTAGCATCCAATGGTGCAGGTTTCCTCTTTTCTCAATCTCAGAGAACCGTTTTGCGCTATTTTACGCAAAGAATGTTGATTTTTGGTTTGGGACAAGGGATAAAATGATCAGTGACAGGCTAAATATCTATGAAACCATGAACTTTGGAACCCATATTCGCATACTCCTAGTTGATTAGCAATTTGGACCTATTCTCGGAATCGATTTCAATATTCCGGAGCACTCGGAACCCGCCACAGGCTGATCGTTAATCTAATGGTCTTGAAAATAGTGTCACAAAACTATGACTTTCGATAGTCATATTTTTGGCATTGATTTCACTATCACACAGCACTCGGAACCTATTAAAAAATGGCCAGTTAATCCTACGGTTTTGAAAATTTTTCTGTTTACCTCGTAAAACCATATTTGCATGGCTCCGGGACCGTTAGAAATTTGGTCATGATGTGAACTATTATGTGTGAAATCTTTCATCATGTTCCTGTTTGAAGGACCAAAAACATATTGTGGGTCCGTAAGCAGAAACACCTACGCGCAACCCAAAGCTACAGGGGTCTAAAGAAATCTTTTCCAGAAACAAGTTTGCAGAAAGCACACCAAAACCGAGCCCTCGCCTAGTAAAAAGTCCCACTTCCTGTTAACAACAGGAAATTGGCAGTACCACTCTTCCTATCCACATCGCTTCAATCGGGTGCTCTGATGGTCCCTCCCTTCATCCCATATAGTGTTGTATAAATATATGAAAAAATTCAGAGAAACTATGATTTTCTTACATTGATTTTGAAATCATCTTACCTTGAAGCTTTGTGTTAGAAAATTTAACTGAAAGTTAGGTTAGGGTTATATACCGTTCCTTTCTTACTTACTGCTTCTCTCTTTGATATTGGGTCCAGATGATCATCTATAGGCATGTGAGATTTTCATGGTGATATTCTCACAACGGCCGTTCAGAATGGTTCGACGGATGCATATGAGAGATCATTCCCGACAAGTTTCCACTCGATTACTCCATTGCAGATGCTCGTAAACTTGTTAATTTTTGGTTCTTTTCAGCAAATTTGCTGTAAGAAATACCTTTATATCTGTTATTCTTCGATTTTACGCTAACATTAACTACAATAAAAGTGTGTTTTTTGTGAGAAAAGACGCAATGTTCGCTCATCACCATGAGGCACCAAGAGTGAACAACAATGTTTTTGGCTAGAATTGAAAGATATGAAGAGAAAGTTTTTGATAGTTCCGCTAGTGTGCGGCAGGCTTGGAAACGAAGGATGCGATCCGGCAATCGATTATGAAATTTTCCCATTCGGCTGAAAACTTGTTCCTGGCGACGATTTCCATGGAGACCGACAACGGTTTGTTTATTTCGATTGCCGCAAACTGATTAGGCAGACAGAATGGCGATCCTGAACTTTGGAACACACACACATTTACACACTCACACACAGCGCGATCGCTGAACGGTTAACGGTTCCGTTTGTAATTCTAGCCGGGTTGGATTTCGAGCGGAACGTTGGAGCTGCTCCTGCTGGGCCTGGGAAAAGTTGGCATCGGTTTACGGTTTGGGTGAATTTTTGTTGGGTGGCGAAAATCGGCCTGATTTGGGTCCGTTTTTATCGAGAAGGTAACGAACTCATTTCCGGTCGTGGTTGGATGGTTTGGTCGTTGGAATAACTGACATCAAATAGCACTGGAGTAATGGTCGCAAAAACAGTCAAATACAAATCTGACTCATGGGTTGCTTAGTTTGAATCAGTAGTATCAACTCGACGAGCAGGCATGAATACATGTTATTGCTGTTAATGACATGCCCTAATTTTCATTTGAGTCGTACCTTTCCCAAAAGATAGCCCCTGCGCGACTCCACATCTACACTATGAGAGACCTCCTTTTTAGAGGGAGGAGTGGCTTTGAACCACCATAAAAATATTTCATGCCTTAAAAAACTCGTCCATTCCAAATTTGGTTCCATTTGCTTTATTAGTCTTCAAAATATAAATTGTTGTATGGTTATTTAAAACCCTTCCAACAACATTTATTTTACCCAGTTTGTGGCCAGAATTGGTTGGAATTCCACAGATGAGATTGTCAACAGATGAGACATAATTTTACAAGAAATTATTATCTGCGTTTCACGAGTTTTTTTCGAGTTGAATTTTGTCTCGTGTTTAAATAAATTTTTTTAATGTGTACTCTAACTCTTAAATTTCATAATAGGATTTAGTGAATCTTCGAATTTCGCGCAAATTGGTAGGGTTTTTTTTTGTTTTTCCGAAGAATATTAGAGTAGTTTTGTTTCTGCCGTTAGGGTGTCTATTGTCATATTAGGGTGGTTCAAAAAATGTATTTGAATGCATTTACCAGAAAAATTCATGAGTTTTGAATCTGAAAACTTATTTTGAAATTTTTAGATCAAATGGAAGCCATACAAGTATTAACGAAGACTGTGGAAACTTTTGTCATTTTGCAGGGAATAACATTCATTAAATTTGTAACTTCTTGGTTTGTTTTTAAACATTCGAATACAAAGATGTGCATTTTTTTCTCCTATAAAAAAACTACTTCTTTAATAACTTAAACTAATCAGCTTTTCACTCTATGTATACAAATCAGCGATTTGTTTAAATATTTATTTCAGCTTAAGGGCCTGTTCATAAACCACGTAGACTCATTTTCGAGAATCTTAGGGGGTCTCCCCCTCGTAGACTTTTCTCCATACAATTTTTTGAAATTTTGTATGGAGAGTATACTTTGGTCAAACCCCCCTATCCCCAAAAAAAGTGTACGTGGCTTATGAACAGCCCCTAAGCTCTATATTTTTTGGAAGTTTTTAAATTTAGAATTTTTGATTTAAACTAAAACTGGATTACACCAAAAAATTATTTCCTAATGTCTCACCTAACTCACCGATTCCATAAAAACGATATAGTGGATCTTAGAAATGAAGAAAAAATTGATAGTTGTTTTATTTTTTCCTTTTAGAACAATATTTGAGCCATATTTTGTTTGTCGTAAGGATGACGATTGTCGTATTATGGTAGTCTAAAAGAATGTAGACTTTTTTTTACTTTCTTATACAATTCAGATTTTAACTTTACTTAAATTATAGAACTCAGCGAATTTTCAAAGAATGTTTTATCGATTTTGAATACTTAAACTAAAACGAAAGATATGTTCAATTACAAAAAAGATAAATTGCGGAATGTTGGCCATTTTTTTTTGTCAAAATGTTGAAATTTGTTAAAAGAAGTTTGAAAAAAGAATAAAAAAAAAGTAAGCGTTAAAGGAATTTCATAAAAAAAAAACAAAAAACAGGGTTGTCAAACAAAAAGAAACCCATATTTTGGATACCTCTTGAAATATATCAATCTATCCTTATTTTCACTTTTAAGTTGAAAACTTCAATTATTAACCACCCTGATGTTAAAATCAGACAGATATAAAAAACATTGAATTTTCTGCGTTATCTAATGTACATAAAGGGAATGCTAGATTTGACAAACAATAATGGGATATTTGATGAAAATGTAAGCCAGATAACGCCTGAATCTAGGTTGTTGTATGAAAGATTACAAACATTGTTGTATTGTGCATCAAAGCAACCAATTTCGTTGCGTACGCCTCCTTTGGCTTGAAATTAAACGTGGGAAATTTTACACGCTTGTTAAAATTAATTGTTTTTTTTCTGTGCATTAAACTGTAAAAGATATAATCTGAAGAAAGATATTTTGCAACGATTTTTAGACCACTCTTTTTAAAAGAATAAAAAAAATATTTTTCGAATAGAAACTACCTACCAATTTTCATGAAATTACGAAAACCACCATTATTTTTTTCCTATGAACTCGATTATTTCGTATCCTTATTCTGATAGGAACCTTTATCGAGCATTTTTTCAGCAGTGTTTTAAGCCATGCTCATGTTCTATTAAACCCCTCAAACTACATTCTATGTAAAATAGTTTGCGACCAGGACGCTGGTTGATTTGCGACTTGATTTGCATTTTTGTTTCATAGATTTAGCATCCAATGGTGCAGGTTTCCTCTTTTCTCAATCTCAGAGAACCGTTTTGCGCTATTTTACGCAAAGAATGTTGATTTTTGGTTTGGGACAAGGGATAAATGATCGTGACGGCTAAATATCTATGAAACCATGAACTTTGGAACCCATATTCGCATACTCCTAGTTGATTAGCAATTTGGACCTATTCTCGGAATCGATTTCAATATTCCGGAGCACTCGGAACCCGCCACAGGCTGATCGTTAATCTAATGGTCTTGAAAATAGTGTCACAAAACTATGACTTTCGATAGTCATATTTTTGGCATTGATTTCACTATCACATGGCACTCGGAACCTATTAAAAAATGGCCAGTTAATCCTACGGTTTTGAAAATTTTTCTGTTTACCTCGTAAAACCATATTTGCATGGCTCCGGACCGTTAGAAATTTGGTCATGATGTGAACTATTATGTGTGAAATCTTTCATCATGTTCCTGTTTGAAGGACCAAAAACATATTGTGGGTCCGTAAGCAGAAACACCTACGCGCAACCCAAAGCTACAGGGGTCTAAAGAAATCTTTTTCCAGAAACAAGTTTGCAGAAAGCACACCAAAACCGAGCCCTCGCCTAGTAAAAAGTCCCACTTCCTGTTAACAACAGGAAATTGGCAGTACCACTCTTCCTATCCACATCGCTTCAATCGGGTGCTCTGATGGTCCCTCCCTTCATCCCATATAGTGTTGTATAAATATATGAAAAATTCAGAGAAACTATGATTTTCTTACATTGATTTTGAAATCATCTTACCTTGAAGCTTGTGTTAGAAAATTTAACTGAAATTTAGGTTAGGGTTATAAACCGTTCCTTTCTTACTTACTGCTTCTCTCTTTAATATTGGGTCCAGATGATCATCTATAGGCATGTGAGATTTTCATGGTGATATTCTCACAACGGCCGTTCAGAATGGTTCGACGGATGCATATGAGAGATCATTCCCGACAAGTTTCCACTCGATTACTCCATTGCAGATGCTCGTAAATTGTTAATTTTGCTCCTTTTCAGCAAATTTGCTGTAAGAAATACCTTTATATCTGTTATTCTTCGATTTTACGCTAACATTAACTACAATAAAAGTGTGTTTTTTGTGAGAAAAGACGCAATGTTCGCTCATCACCATGAGGCACCAAGAGTGAACAACAATGTTTTTGGCTAGAATTGAAAGATATGAAGAGAAAGTTTTTGATAGTTCCGCTAGTGTGCGGCAGGCTTGGAAACATAGCAGATGTTTTAGGAAAATTGAGCGAAAAGGGCATGTGTACAGTGGTACTCGAACCAACGACATTTTTGCCTAACATCCCACTGCGGGGTAGGTTAAAGCACGGACTAAGTCCGCCACTTCAACAGGCCTCTCTTCATATCTTTCATTCTAGCTAAAAACATTGTTGTTCACTCTTGGTGCCTCATGGTGATGAGCGAACATCTCCTTCAACATCATTTATTTTTTTGTTCAAAAATAGTACCTGTCCAACTTCTTTCCAACCTTCTGTCCAACCAATTTCCTCTACTTCAAAGTCCAATAAAAACTCTTTATTTCAAGTATCTAAAACAAGGATATGAAAATAATGATATATGTTGATATTATGTTCTATTTCATGTTTATTTATGTATCAAAAAACTATATGTATTCTTTAATCTATGGTTTAACGATGATGGGCGCGGTATAAAGATGCAAGGAGCTGAGGATAGTTTCACTTCAAACAGACGACTTTGCAGTGTTTGACCCTATTTGTTTCTATTCCTGTTTGAAGTATCATATGTACAGGGTGTTCGGCTCCTTAGTGCAAATATTTTCAGAGGTAATAGGCGATGGTGTTTAAAGAAAAAAATTTGTTCAACTCATATGGTCAAATCTCAAAGTTTACGGAGCTATTGAACTTTTAATGTGTTGATACATGTAAGTCTTAGATTGGCTGTAACTCAAAAATTATGTACATGTATTTTTCCAACTAAATTCGCATTCTGGGCCACTGTGCAATGGTAGTTTTGTTATTAGGTTAAATTATGTTTTTTAAATTCCTACATGAATGGGACTTATTTTTCTGTGAGTTATGGTGGTCCACAATCCGAATTGTAATTCGAAATATTCGTTCTAAGTGGATTAGTGAGCAATGCTGAAGAAATCTCGTCGAACAGGGTAAGCTATAAGATAATTGTGGAAGCAACAAGCTTGAAATGCTATGGAAGAATAATAAGAAGAAAGGGCGTCATAATTTTTTTTTTATAAAAGTTCGCTGAGCAGGCAGCACTTAACCCTTGAAAAGAACAATTCAGTGATTTTTGGGAGAAGACGGGTTCGGTGGTTCTGTGCAATGAGAGCCTGCTCAAGTAGTAGAACTTCCCAAACAACAAAGAGCTGTCATAATTGGTTACAGCTGCTCGGTTGTGACTCGATTATAATGGGTCGTAGAGTTCCCTACGTGTTTTGAAAGTAACTGATGAACTAACAACCCCACTATCCCCACCTAGTTGCATGGAAGTGTCCAGAACAGTTCTCAATTGTAGAAAAGCGTATCGCTTCAATCTATAGACTCAGGGATTCTTCCTTATATGCTGATTGTATTTATGGATGTCTACAGCACTCGTATAACCGTCTAGGACTTGTGTCACCAACGAATTCGTTTAACATGTTCAATGCAAATGTTACAGTGATTGGAAGGAGTCTTTATTAGTGAACCCCTTACCTATCCTGAAGTTCGGAAGGATTATTTTCGCCAAGATAAACGAGAGTTGCTGTTGAATGATGAGTTTAAGTTCAAAATGACACCTAGATTTATAGTTCTGTAACTTACGGAACTGTAGAAGTGTATTTTACCCTCGTGTCACGAGACTAACAGTTATTGAAGAACTAAGATCCGAAATCTTTCCAAATTTTGACAGTAATAACTTGACACCTTCACTTGTGACGTGACCTTGGTGGAGGAAGCGCTTTGGCAGGCGCTTTCATGCTTAAGCACTTTCCTTTGTGACATGATGTTCGTGAGAGCTGATGCTAGCCCATGTAGCACACTACGATGTTTATTAGTTGTAGTGACTTGATTATGACTTAGCAAGTCATATTTATGATATCTCAACCGAATGGCAACAAGTGTGCTACTAGGAAGCTAATCATCCGTCGGTCTTCACAGAGGAAGGGCCTGCCAAAGTGCTTCCACCATCAAGACCGGCCGATGATCAGCTAACAGCAGCTCTCACGAGCGTCACGTCACTAGCAAAGGTGCTGCAGTATAAAAGCGCCTGCCAAAGCGCTTCCTCCATTAAGATCACGTCACAAGCGAAGGTGTCGAGTTTTGACTGTCGAAATTCGGTAAGATTTCGGATGTGAATTCTTCAATAACTGTTAGTCTCGTAGCACGGGGGTGAAGTGGAGCTTACATACACAGACATCCAGGTCCCTGCAGTTTCATAAATTACAGAACTACAAATCCAGGTGTCATTTTGAATTCACAGCTTACCGTCCAAGAGCAAATCTCGTTTATCTTCCACTCACTTTCTCTTTACTTACGTTCTCGACTGGATAACTTTGTTCTAGTGTAACTCTGGTGTATAACCCTGCTTAACCCTGCTGGCGATAGACGTGATTTGGCAGGCGTTTTGATGAACGCCGTTTCTCGCCTTTTGACGCCTTCCCGAGCATCAAGCTCAGCTCGATAAAACCACTTTTTCAGCATCCACATTGTGGAATTCATTTTTGTGTCAATTATCCGTTGTGAAGGCTATTGTCAACATTCATTGTTGTTGTCAAATCAAAAAGTAAAATTGTACTGCAATTTCGCATGATTTTGTTTCACTTTTCGATGTGGGGAATAAAGGCAATGAATGACCTACCGGAAGCCTCTGACAGTGAAGAATCTGATCTTGATGCATCATCAGAGGTTATAGCAAACGTACAGAGCGAGGAGAGCTGTGAAACTGAGTAATGCAGTATGCAATAAGAAAGAAAAATAAAGTAAATGATAAATCTGAGAATTAAAATGTCATCTCTTATTTTAAGTAATAATTCCAAGAGACAGAGAGACAGAGAGAGAGAGAGAGAGAAAGAGAGAAAGAGAGAGAGAGAGAGAGAGCCTACTATATAAAAAAATAAATATGCTGTATATTTAAAATTTCAAGCGCCCATTTCAGTGAGCAAGATAAGGCGCTAGAACCATGCAAAATGCCAAAATTCCATCCATAGGCAAATGAAGCATAAACTAATCTTGCTCGCATCGATGCTCCCAACGATAAAGTACAAATGATCACATTGTTGAACTCTATATGGAAGCATTTGGGTCCACGGGAGGTCCACGCTTTCTTCCTTTCCTTGATTCGAAATAGTAGAGGGATTTCAGACAATCTTTATGGAATCGCTCTATTTCTTGGAATCATCTCTATGGCTCATGCTAACGCATTTGGCCTGGCCGGTGACAAGAAAAATGATGTATTCAAGAAATCTTCATTTTCCAGGATGCTTTTAAGAGTTGGCTGCGTTAGTGTGAGATTAGATTAGAATGTGAGGTGGTGCGGTGTATTAGTTGATAGGTTTGGGAATGGAGTCCGATGATGGTTCATATAAGAAAAAAGAGCTTTCATAAAAACCTTACGATTGTTTCGATTATCGAGGCATTAAGCGGGTGCAGCTCGCACATACTAACAAGGCTTCGTTTGTTTCACAAAACGCTTTGTGGATCAAGATGGGCAAAATTACCTCTTACGAATCATCCGGCTTTCTCAAGAAATGATTGCAATATTTGCGTGGCGCATTTATTGCCACATTTGGGTTATCAGAATATGGTACCAACGACTCATTTATGAAGATATCAACCTCAAATCAACCAAAGCCCCCAATACCGACCCCGTCCAATCAATGCTCCGACGGCGAAGTCGCCCAACGCAGCAATCCTAGCCCAGCCAAACCGCTCGCCAGAACGAACAGCACCAGTCCGGATATCGTGGCGGGATCCGCAAACCACTTCGAGGTCTTCGTCTGTTGTTCTTGTCCTATCTGTAGACATTTCAGATCACGCCAGAAGTCCGCCATCTTGGTCTGCTTTCCATTGCACAAACATCCCACCGAATCGGCCTTTGCCACGCAGTCTGCTTCGTTTGCCAAGCACAGCTGCATTGTCGTGCTGCTGTCAGCTTCCGTGAGGAGCGGAAAGTTCAGCCGGTAGTTTCCGCCGATTCCGATAGTTTGACAGCTCATAGAAACCTTACTCCATACGGTAACTTCCAACAGCCAACAGTGGCCCTTGTAGACCTGTCCCGTAAACCGAAACATTCGCTCGTAGTTGCAGGTCCCGTAAATGGTCATGCGGCTGGATGCCGACAACGATGCTCCGTAGTACTCCACCTGCAGACAGGGACCACGTTCTATCTCATAGAACAGGGTCTGGCTGTTGTTCCGGTTGAAGGCCTGTATTTTATCGGCGATAATCGCCCACCAAATCTCTTTATATGGCCCCGGTTCAACCCGACATGGTTTGATGACTTGGGCTGCGGCAATGGCCATGGATAACAGGAGTAAGCAAACCACGCTGTGGGACATGGCGGCGATTGGACTGCCATTGAATCCGTCGACAAACCAATTCCTCTAATGAAGCCAATCGGTTACGAAAGTAAGATTTCCCAACGTTGACCATCGATTAGGGGGAACCGATTTGATCGGTGTCATTATTAACACATTTGAATCAGAATGAATTAGAAATTTTCCCAGGAGACTCCGTCTCACGAATGCCCTTTCCTCTTTCTGGCGCAAATTGTCACGTTCTCGTCATAATTCATCGGGGAAAAAGGTGACGTTTTTCCAGTGTCCCATTTCCCGCTTCACAGCCTCTCGCTTCATTTAACCGACGCAGCAGGATGTCGTCGATGATTTCCGTCACCCTTCTGGGAACAACATCCAGTAATCGTCCCAGGAAAAAAAAGGGTTATATGTGCTACAATTAAGCAGCTAAGCGTGTTAAGTAGGCCTCGGAGGAAGAAGAAGAAGAAGAAGGGGTGCCTTCTTCGAAGAAGGCGGAAAAGATTAATGCGAACGTTAATGGACCTGCGCCTGGTTCTAGCGGCAATAGCAACGATAAACATTCAACCAAGGATTGCGTGACTTTTGGTGTGACAGTGAGTTTTCCGGTGTGGGAAAAATTTCTAACGATTTTTCATTCTGTTCCTTCTTTTCAGGTAAGGATACATAGTTCGCTCGCCGCCGCCTGTTCGAATCAATCAAAATTCCTGCTGCTCGTTAAAGTGACCATTGGCGGTGACAAATGGTGATCGAAGCGTTCGGATTGATTCGTTACATACGCAAGTTTTTGTGTGAATGGGTTGACAAAGGGATCGCAATTTGCGGTAGAAAATTGCGAACAAAATTCCAATCCAATGAGTTCGGTTCGGTTGGACACAAACAACATTCGACTAGTGAGATGGCTATTATGTGGGTTGGCAAGCGTTTGGCGCGTTCGATGGTTGAATTATAGTGGAAATCAGTAATGGGCCGGATGTTGGCGATTTAACAGTTGGCAATTTTGCGCAAGGGCTGAACAATGGTTTGAGGCCGAGTAGGCCTTGATTGGCGTGTTGTGTGATTCTGATGAGGTCTATATTTTTTGTGATCTTATCTTATCTTTGTAATTATCCTTTTTAAGAGCTCTTTTTTGATCTTAGACTCTCTTGACAGAGTTCCACATGGGAACCGCTGAAATACCCTAAACTCTGGTCTTGAGCAAACGACAGCCTCACAAGCTGAAGTCACGAGAGTAGTTATGATGATCCAAGACGATCTAATACATAGCCTAACTCGGCTGTATTTATCTTCGTTCACTTTTAAACTACCCAGGATCTCTGAAGTTGTCCGTTTGGATGAACAAATTCCACTGGCACGCTTCCGTTAAGGACATACGGGATCAAGTTCCTATCACTTCGAAATTTTCTGAGCACAATCCTCAAATACTATTAGGACTTCAGGCGTGAAATTTTCAAGAATCGTTTGCTCCACTGGAGCATCCATTGGTTAGCAGTTTGAGCGTTGTTTGATTTGTTTTGTTAGTAATTTTTAGAATAAAAAATTGTGAAGTGATAATTAATCAAACCTATAAATCATATGAAAAAAGGACCCCCTCTAGTTTCACCTAAACATCTCTTAGCCTCTCATCCCGAAAACCTGAAAGTTCTCCCGCTTGTGTTTTTCCATTTCCACTTATTGGGCGCAGTCCTTCTATGCACTCTCTAGATGCACACCCATTTTGGATGTTCGCATTTTACTGTACATCAACTGACCAACCGTTGAAGAAAATTTGAACCAATAATTTCCCTTTTTTCCGGTACTCAATTACTAAAAAAATATCAATCTAATGTTACCATTATGTTATCTGTTACCAAATGTTATCTCATTTACGTTGTGCTCTTATTACTGTAGTCAATTTTACGTCTTTAATAATTGCTAAATTACTCATGAGTTTGATAAGAAGCTTAGCGCGAGCTTTCACCATTAAGGCAAAACTGAAATTTACATATTTTATTTATTTTTAAATGCTTAAACATGAGAAACAGATGCGAAGAAAAATTAAAAAAAAAACAACAATCTTACCCCACTCCAGCTTAGCTGCGTACTACTAATAATCTGTAGCTTCAAAAAAATTCACTCTGCTTTAAAGCTTTATTGCATAGCAAATCTAAGAGAAATCAGGAACTAGCAGAACAAGAAACAAGCATTAGGCCTTAGACAAGTAAAAAAAAAAAATCAAAAAATCACCATAAAAACATAAAAAATCCGGAAACTTCAGCAAAAGAATTTAATAAGAAAAACTAAAAAAATCTTAACTTCAAATGTAAAATCAAAAACTGAAACACTTTTTCAAAATGAACCTTTTCAAGAAATAAGTTGGTTATAAGGCAACAAATGAAACCAACAACTGGGAATCGAAAAGTGCAGAAATACATGGACAAAAGTTCCGAAAACTGAAATTGTTAAAATCTCAATGCAGATATTTAAAAAAAATTAAACAATGGTTTCTAACAAACAAAATAAATTAATAAAATTTCACGAAGTTTTATCACTGAAAGGTAGAGCACTATTCGTTACTATTCAAAATATTTCAAATGACGCAAATCTAACAGAAAATAAAACACTTCAGTACAAATTTACGTTTTAAAAACCATAAATATTTTGAACAATAAGCAATATATCTGTTGAAAAAGGAGAACTCAATTAGAAAGATAACAAATCCTAGATCAGAATTTGGAAAATCGAACTAAAAAACCAGTTTCAATTTGAGTATCGATCAATAAATCTACAATTTTAACAAAAAAGAGCTCAAAAATAATCAAAACTATTTCATCGTCAAGAAAAATGATGTCCATGGATTCAACAAATAATCCGTCCAACGAAATAAATTGATGATCGGTAAAAATAGGAAAAAAAAAAATTAGGAAATACAAGGAATAGTTTGGTGGAGTGATTCAGCTTCTTATATTTATTATTATTATGTAATTGTGATCAATTGTGGCGCTAATTAAAATTTTCCCTGTTGCCGAATTACAATCTTTCTTCTAATACAGTCGTGAAAGTGTTTGTTTTTACAAAAGTTTGTTTAAAAAAGAAGGGGTTATTTAAAGAATAAGAAGCACACAAAGGCTCATATAGTCACAAAAACAAGCGTATAAAAGACCACAAAAATTTAAAATTTGAATTTTTAAAAATCTTAGCAGTTGTTGTGTTACTATTATAACTATAATTATAAAAACAATAACAGTAAATAACATAAAACTTATTCCTAAACAAAAATTTGGAAAAAAAATAATGACACCTCTTTTTTATCTAAGTCATAAATGTATAATTATATTTAAGTAGTTCGTCCAACAATCTGAAACAAAGAAAGAACGACACAATAATACACAGCTCGAAAGAAGTAGTGTGAATTTTTGTTCAATATCATGTACATAGCTGCTAATATTGAATGCAAAGGTTCGCCTTTGTTAGAACATTTCCATGCAAGTTACTGCTTCATGTGAAATGAAATAAAATTTTACAAGCTCTGATATTTACATCTCAGATTTTTTTCTGTGTATAAATCAGGAGTTATAATCCTCCTAAGATATTGAGGTCAATTCTGGCGCAACTTCAATGTACGCTAACTTTTTTTATTTTTAAACCAATCGTGCTGATTTTTTTTTTTGAATTTTAATATTTTGCGGAATTCTTCATTTTTGCATAAACATACTTTTTTTTTAAACCAGTTTAAGTGGGTTGTACAAAAAAAAAGGGTCAAAAAGGACATAAGGGTCAATATTGATCCGGAATTCAACTTTTCGTAGAATTTCGAAATTCTAACTATGAGTCAATGTTTAAGTACCATTTGAAAGGTTCTGATCTCATTGCAATGCATTGAAACAAAAAAAAAACTACTTCCGTTAACATTGTCCCCCGGGAAACTGCCGTTAAGGTAAGGAAGTTTTAGTTTGGCTGTGTTAACTGAAATGCATATAAAACATTCCAGACTAATTGTAGAGAATTTCGCGTCTTCAGCAAAGTATCTCCGTGCGTAACGAATAGTGCGAAACTTTTCCGAAGACGACAGCTCCCTAGCCCTTCATTTGGCTTTTCTAGATAACATTTTTTGAAATTTTGTATGGAGCATAGACTTTGGTCAGACCCCCTCCCCCCACTTTACTCAGAAAAGTCTACGTGATTTATGAACAGCCCCTAACACCGTCATTTGTGCATGTGTTATAAATGTATGTTCTAATGTTTTTGAAAACAATGATATACGGTATATTACCAACAGCAACGCTAAAAGTCTGAGTAGATTGATTTGGCTTATTTTTCATTAAAATATGAAAAATACGAACCGCTCAAAACCAGGGCATGTTTGGCAAATCTTTACACATTTATGAAACAAACTATCATCAGTGATTCTGAAAAAGGAGTTTTCTGTGTTACTTGGGAAACGAACCATCGTATCTATCGTTCAGATAATGTCGATTTTCCACCCTCCTTATCTTCATTGGCCTATATTTTGGTTTAGCATCAAACAATTTTGACATGAATCGTCACAGCTGTCAAAAGCCTCTACCTTCCTCTTTGTAACTTACCATATGAATGTGGTCTAAGTTATGAAGAAAAATTATAACAAAAGTCATTCAAAATAAAGAACATATACACACAAAAAAGTAAATTAAAGATGAAAGACTCGAAAGTAGATAATTTCGGTAGAAAAATAGAAAATATTAAATCGCTTAACAAAGTTCAGCAAATGTTAAGGAAAATAATAGTCAAAATATATCCCAAGATGGAGAAATGAAAACTTAAAAGTCTTTTAAGATATTTAATAAAAAAAAGAAGCACAATCAAATGAAGAGCAAACCATCAAGTATGACAA
This sequence comes from Aedes japonicus, assembly GCA_034211315.2. Taxonomy (NCBI): domain Eukaryota; kingdom Metazoa; phylum Arthropoda; class Insecta; order Diptera; family Culicidae; genus Aedes; species Aedes japonicus. The sequence continues at coordinate 66,334 of JASCZW010007348.1, forward strand.
CTCATAATAGATTTAGTCTAGAAAACCGAAAATAAACAATGCCGTTTATTTTAATCAATTAAAACAGGAATGGTTCAGAATACTAAATATTATTCAACTATTGGAGAAAAAAAATGCATTGACAAAGAGTGAAAACTAAATCGGAAAACATAAAAAAAAAACAAATTAAAAAATAAATAAATTAAAATAAATAAATAAATATAATAGCGTGAAAAATTAGAATAGAATAAGGATATTAGAATAAATTCTTCGATAAAAATGTTTTAAATAAAAGTGCAAGTCAAGAAACATCATGTTAAAAAATACAGAAAAACGTTTAACCTGTTAAAAAATTATCAAAACAAAAAATGAAACAAATTAAAGACTAAATTGTCAAATAAAGATTTGCAAAACCCAGTCAACAGAAATGAGTATAATTGAAATAGAAATCTTTATAAGATGTAATAAATGAAAATAACCGTTAAACTATGAAAACGATTACCTACTGAGGCGAATTCAAACATGAAAACAGCAACATCAGATGGGTAAATCATTGTTACCATGTAGTCATAACGATCGAAAAAAGAGGTTATCTTAAAAAATAGGAAAATCAACTTGAAAATTGAATTATCAATCTGTCTGTCTATTTTTCAAACCCTTATAGACTCGAAAACTACTGAACCGATCGCCGTGAAAGTTTGTTGGCAGCATTTTTGGGGTCGATAAAGGTCCTGTTTTGAGTCTACTCCTTCTCTAGGAGAGGGGACGGGGCTCGCATACAAATGAAACAAAAATTTCTGCATAACTCGAGAACTAATCAAGCAAATGCACCCAAATTTGGCATGTGGAAGTTTTGGAGGCAAGAAATGTTTCTATGGTTGTTCCGAGAACCCTCCGCTTTCGAAAGAGAACTCTCATACAAATGAAACAAAAATTTTCTCCATAACTCAGGATCTAATCAAGCAAATGGAACCAAATTGGGCATTTGGAGGTTTTTGAAGGCAAGAAATGTTTTTATGGTAGTTCAAAGCCCCTCCCTTATCCAAACAGGAGAGCTCTCATACAAATAAAACACACATTTCTGCATAGCTTGACAACTAATGTAGTCTGACTCGGAAACTACAGGACCGATCGCCATTAAAAATTGTTTACAAGCGTTTTTGGGGCTCGGAAAGATTCCTATGATAGTTAGAGACCCCTCTCCCCTCTGGAAAGAGGACTCCAATACAAATGAAACACAAATTTTCTGCATAACTAAAGAACTAATCAAGCAAATGTTACCAAATTTGGCATGTGGATGTTTTTGGAGGTAAAAAATATTTCTATGGTGGTTCAAGACCTCATCACATTCACAAAAGGGGGGGTCCCATACAAATAAATACAAATTCGGCATAACTCGAGAACTAATTAAGCAAATGAGCGAAATTTGGTATGTGGAAGTTTTGAAGATAAAAACTACCTCGATGGTGCTATAAGACTCCTCCTCCCTCTGGAAGGGAGGGCTCTCATTCTAAATGAAACACAAATTTTCTGCTGCTCAAGAACTAATCAAGCAAATGGAATCAATTTTGGCATGTGGAGGTTTTGAGCTTGTAAATGTTTATTGTGTATGAGACCCTTCCCCTCTGGAAGTGGGGGGGGGTCTACAAATGAAACTCAAATTTCGGCATAATTCGAGGAGTAATGAAGCAAATGGAACCAAACATGGCATGTGCAGGGTTTTGAAACAAATGGTGGTTTGAGACCCTCCCCCTCTGGAAAAGCCTCATATAAATGAAACATAAATTTCATCCAAACATGAGAGTTATGCGGGTTACTAAAATACAGAATGTGTGTGTATTTCTCGGGTGAAAGCTTGTTTTGATAAAAGTTTGAGACCTCTTCTTGATCGAGAACAATACTCTTCCGAGAAAAACAACCATAAACGCGCCAGCTCTATTCAAATCTTCAATGATTTGGTTCTTTTGTAGCGAGGTTCGATTGTTGTACCTGGTTCAGCCTAGTATCCATTAAAAAAAAAACTGATGCGAAAAAAGCTTAGAATAGATAAAGTCCTGTTTTGATCAGATCAGAGCAAATATTAAGAGTTCTTGCCGGAATGACGATCAACATTTTTAAAAAACTCAACCTTTTCACTTTATTCTGTATCGCGGTTTAAAAACCAGCCCGGATCTAAACCAAAAAATCAGTGGGGTTGTACAAGACACGACCGGTTGACGTAGACTACGTTAAACCAAGTGATGCATTATAATGTCAGGGAAATTTTGTGTGGCTATGATTGGCGTTAAAGGGTTTCAATTATTGGCCTTGTCGGTCGCTTACCCTTACCGATAGAAGCAGTTTAAGTCACAATATGACGGGTGCAACTCTTATGGGACATTAGACCAGCGTTTTGAAGCCAGTATGTAAGA